>PVJL010001454.1:238901-263776 GCA_004026885.1 Lyroderma lyra
GGGGGGGGGGGGGGGGGGGGGGGGGGGGGGCGGCATTTCAATCAATGCTACAGGGCTGGCCCCATAGGGCCCTCGCTCTGGTGGTGCATCTGGTAGCTGTACCCGCAGGGCCACACACCTGGTCATTAGCCCTCCTGGAGCCTACAGCAAGGTTAGGGCCACCTGCCCCACACTCCACCAGGCACCAGGCCTCAGTTTCTCCTGGGTCACCAAATCCATTTCAGATCATAGCCCATCTGAAACGGTGCCTCTGTCAGGAGGCCCCCTACTCCTCCAGCCAGAGGGGGGAACTTAGTTAGTATGGAGGCTTCAAGAGGCTGGGAGCTCACTGAGGACCAGACCACAGCTCGCCAGCGGTGCCCAGCACACAGAACCTCAGCATTTCTCACTCAGCTGCCCCAGGAGCCCAGAGGATGAGTAACCAAGGGCTGCAGTGGCTGGAGACAGGCTGAGAAGCAGGTGCGGTCGGGGGGTCGGGGTGGGGGTCGGGGCATCCTAGGGCACCCCCAGGGCCTCCCTAGAAGCTGAACCCTAGAGGGTCTCTCTCTCTCTCTCTCTGCTATCTCATCCTGACCACCTTTACCAGCAAGGTGGGCAGGCAATGCACTCCGAGCGGGTCCCATTCCTGCTGCCTCCCAGGCTCAGCCCCGCCTTCCTGGGAAAAGTAAAGAGAGCAGCAAGCAGCTCTACATTCCAGGCCAGGCTAGCGGGAGGAAAGCGCCCAGCAGCCAGAGCATGATTAATCACCAAATTAATCACTCGGGTAATTGTCAGAGACCTGGGAGGGAGGCGGGGAGAGAGGCTGCTGCTCTCCAGAAGGGCAGTGGGTAACCCTGGCCCGGGCGCAGGGGGGAGGGCAAAGGCAGGAGCCCGGCTGCCAACTGAATAGGTGGCTTGGACAGAATGGGCAACAGCGGGCTGAGGGTCTGAGTGGCCAGACTAGAGGGTTTCAGAGATCAGTGGGAGACCTGCAGGCCTGTGAGTGGGGGATGAAGGGGCCATGGGGGGCGGTGGCAACTGGGGCATGGCTGGGAGCCCAGTTGGGGTGTCTGGGCCAGGAGGCCTTGGGGAAAGATAGCTAGGAGGTCTGTGTGGGCATGCTTCTAAGACTTTGGGGGAGGGAGGTGACGCCTTGGCGCGGCAGGCTGCGGGGAAGAAGCTGGAATCCCAGAGCTGGGAAGAGAATGAAGTGGGGAAAGGGGCCAGCCCCTCCCTGGCAGCCTGTGGACCCCCAAGCTTCCTAGACCCTGACTCTGTCAGTGGCTCTTATATTAGAAGTGACTGAGGAAGCAGTCAAGTAGCCACTGTCACCACTAGAACTATCAGGAACTTGAGGGTCCCCGTCCTTCCCAGTGTACTCCCTTGGAGCCAGGCCTCGGCCCAAGGAACTCAGGCTCAGCTCTACCCTTCCCGCCTGCCCCAGCTGCTCTCACTCACCCCTCCCATGCCAGAACCCAGAGGCTGGGCTGTGTTTCCAGGAGGCCCCAGGTCAGGCCAAGTTTGAAGCAAGGGACAGCCCCATGGGCCTGCCCCCACTTGGCAGTGTGGGGCTTGGTAAGGCCACATGCATGGCTGGGCAGAAGCAAACTTGAGAACTTGGACCACCTGGGAAGGTTTGGAAGGCAGGACCAGAGGCTGAGCCAGGAGGTGTGACCTGAACCAGGTGAGCCTGTAGCCCCTATAGCCCCCAGGGCTGACTCAGAGGTTCCCAGCCCAGTGTGCTGGGTCACCAGTAATCACTTTGCGGGGAGCTGCTTGTTTCCTGCTATCTGCCTGGTTGGAGATGATGTATGGGGAGGAGACAGTGCAGCTCCTGCTCACCCTAGCCGCACAGCTTAACTGCTGCAGGCAGCACATGCCCCATCTCATGTGGTCACTCAGGGGGTGTAGGAGCTAAAAGGTGGGGGGACTCTTGGTAACATACCCAGAAACCTATTCTGGAGACCAGTACCAGAGTTGGACATGCCATGAAAGATGCAGGGACGAGCCAGACCCATTTAGAGCCTGGCCTCAGAGTCCCACAGAGCTGGGTCCAAATCCTGTGTGACCTAAGACACATCATTCAGCCTTGCTGAACTCAGCTGCAGCTGGGACAGCTGACTGATCTCATGAGAGCTCAGTGGAGAAAAGCCACATGGTTGGGGGAGGGGACAGGCATTTATCGCCTCTCTGTGCAACTCCTGGTTGGCACAGAAAGGAGCTATGTTTGGGGGTAAAGATGGACAGGCATTTACAGTGAAGGTCTCAGGGTAGGCACGGGTGGAGTGAGAAAGTTCCAGCAGGATGTGATCTGCAGCTTTTGTTCTCTTGGGCCATGTCCTTCAGCCTCACCCCTGCCCATCCTCCAGCCAGCTGAACCTGCCAGTGGGCCAGCCCCACCAGGGACAGGAGAAGGCTGGCTCTCTCTCCTCCTTATAGAAGCTGCTTAGTAAGGCTGAGGGCCACCCTCAGTGTTTAGCACTGACCCTTCCTGTCCCCAAACACCCACAAGGTTGCTGCATTGATGGTGAGGGCTTGGTGTTCAGTCTTTATCCTCTGCTGGGAGAGGCTTTCTAGATCACAGGGTGGGGACCCACAGCTTAGACCCCCTAAACCTAAGGTAGGTGGGGGCCTCTGGGGCCCCGTCCATGCTCTGGTTTGAACCATTCACCATAATAAAACTATAAATAATTGCATAAATTTGCCCAAGGCTCTCTATTTGATTTTTCTGTATGCACTCACTTAATTTCCATGAGGCAAGACTCACCTGTCAACCCTCCATTCAATAAACTGCCCTGAGCACCAGCTACGCACCAGGTCCCACTCAGGAGACTCAGGCCACAGCCCTGACCCAGCCCCGTGCAGACCAGTTCCTTGAAGAAAGGAAGCAAGCATCTTCAGTGCACCAATCCCCCAGACTCCTGAAACAGGGCCTCAAGACCAAATTTCACTCAGGAGACCTCCCCACCACCATCACCATGGCCTCATATACCCCTTCTCATAACCTGGGCCTGCACCGCCACCTGGTGGTCATATTAGGAAGGGCTCCAAACGGAATGTCCTTGCCTCCCTTCACTAAAGGAAATTGTGTCCAGTCCACCTACTCAGCTTGGGGGAGGTCACTCGTGTGGGGTGGGAACAGGCCTCCTGGGTCCCTCTGGAGGGAGTGGAGATAGGTATGATCTCTCTGGGGGGGTCGTTTGGCAGCCCCATTGGCCTGGGGATTCTTGTAAAGGAGTGTCTGACAGACATTCCCTGTGGGGGGCAGTGTGGGTGTGGCACGTAGGCTGGCCCAGCGCATCGCAGGCCCTCCATGTTTGCGGGGTCACCTGGTGAGATCTCCATCTTGGGTGTCCTGGCTGCGAGGAAGTCCACCATCGTTTATATCTTTCCCCCTGCCCAGTCTGAAATGTCCTGGGTCACCTTGTGCCCAAACCCAGTGCAAGGCCCAGCACAACAAAAGCCTCTCCCTGTCTCCAGTCAGAAGTGATGAGTCCCCCTCCGGATTCTCCTGTCACCTCCCCTGCATCTCCCATTGCTCCCTGGCGAGGGGTGTGCTGTGGCTGTCGGTGTCACTGTTCCAGCTCTCATGCTAGGTGGGACTCTCCCAAGGCTAACCCCATCGGGGTGCCCCTCTGCTAGAGTCCAGCAGAGGGCTTGGGGTGGGAGGGAAGAGTTAGGGACGCTGAAAGAGAATCAGTGAATGTTGAGAGGAGCGGGCAGCTCTCTCTTCAGATAACATTCTTTCCTTCTTTGGGAGTCTTGAGTATGAGCTCCAGGGCCTGCCACACACTCAGCAACTCCACTGCTCAGTGCCTCAGTTTCCCCATCTGCAATATGAGGGGCAAGTGGTGCCTACACTCTGGGGTTGCTGTGGGATGAGTGGGCTCCGATTCTGCCTGCAAGTGACCCAGGAGGCTCACGCACACGGACTTGGTTGGACCCCACCACAGGGCTTTGCAGCAGGACTCCTGCATTCCTCTTCTATCCAGGGCTTCAGAGGGTCACCTTACTGGCCCATTTCCAAGTTGTCCCTAAGTCTCTCCTAATTGAGTGTTCTCAGCCTCCCCCAGGTGAAGGGCATCTTGGCATGCTCTAGCTAGGGCAGGGGGCCCATGTTCTTAATGCTCTGTCTTCTGGCATGGGAATAGGGTGGGGTAGGGGTTCTGCCTGCTGGGCCCTGAATGGCAGGGCTGGGACAAGGATGAGGTGAGTGGGGCACACAGAGCTCTGATGCTCAGGTTGGTCAAGTGCATTGTCAGCACCTGAGTGAGCAACTCCTTACGTTTGGAACCGTAGGCCTCCAGTCCTGGCCCTGCCAGATGAGCCCCATGTCAGGGCCTTCAGTGAGAGGGCTGGCTGCTCTCCACACCACAGGGCGGAGAGGCTGAGTGCCGGGGAGGGATGCCTGGCTGAGGCGGGTCGGGCAGGAAGGCCCCCTGCAGTGTCTGCAGCTGCCAGCAGGCGGCAGCACAAGCTGGCACTGGAGGCTGGAAGGCAGACTGGGGAGCCAAATGTATGGGTCAGGCCCCCCGACCCTTATGTTTCCAGATTCCTTTCTGGAATGTGTAGCAGAGGAACTGAACCTTTGGCTCTGAGCCTGGTGACCCCGGCCTCTGGGTGCTGGATCTCTTCTTTTTAAGATGGGTGACATTATGTCTTTGTGAGGGGCATGGGAATAAAATGAGATTGTTATGACATTGTGCCAGTTGAGGGTAAGTGTTACAAAGACCAGTTTGTGGCCCTTGAGGTAGCCCAAGGCCCACTGCCAAGGCTCCTTCTGGCTGTTCACCCATGAGGTGAAGGGCACTCCTGCTGGCACCTGAAGACTGACCCTCCCCTCCCTCCATGAGCAGGTCCAGTACGTCTGGCACATGACATGAGCTCAATAAATCACATGTCATTATGATTACTACCGTAGGCTCTCAGTTAAACGGCACCCGTGGGGATTAGCAGATGCCGGATAAATGTAAGTAGATTCTCTGTTAACCAGAACTCAAGCAATTGGCACTCGCAAGCAACTGGCAAAGTCTCAAGCAAAAAAATTTTGCTGGTTGCTTGAGTTTCAGTTTATGGAGAATTTACCGTATAAAGATACAGACAGTGAGCACGTGTGTACACACTGATTCTTTTTCTTAGTTGACACCTGTCTCCTTCCATCTTGAATGGAGATGCAGGGACTGGACAGGTTCCCTGACAGGACTGCGGTCCTGGGCCCGTGGTGGGGCTCAGTGATGTTTCTGGAAGGAATTCATGTCAAGGTCAGACGGCTCTGTTGGAGTTTCTGGGCTCGCCCCCACAGGAGCTTTCCTTTACATTCTGAAGGTGTCCCTGATGTCTGCCTGCAGCCAGGTGACAGGATTATTGTATTCACTTTGGCTGGAAGGTGACACTTTACTTTATTAAACAAGATGGCCCCTTCTGAGGGCGCCCACCCACGTCCACCCTGATCCTCCCCACTGCAAACGCTGCGGCTTCTGCCCTGAAGCCCTGCTCACTATTCGAGAGGAGGGGTTTCACTTACTGATGCGTGTGCATGTTGGGCAGGGGGCATTTCCCCAGGGGCCCCCTTTAACCATCTATTTTAGGAGTAATGGCAGCAAGGCGGCTCTGTCTCACTCTGTTTGCCTGGCTGAGGACAGCAAGGAGAGTTCCGATTGGCTCACCAAGCCCAAGGTCACAAGGAACACATGCCAACTGGAGCCCTTCACCCCTTTTATATGTATTGACCCCACACTTGGCAGAAAACCTGGGAACTTGCCGGGGACTTGGTTTGCCTTCGGGTGGGTGAAGGAAGAGGAAGTAACTGTGAAGGGACAAGAGATGAGGAGGTTGTCCCCATCTCCCACAGAAAGCTCCCTGTGTGCATCACCTAGCCACGCCCATCTGCCAGAAAAGGGGCAAGGGGCAGGCAGTGGGAGAGATGGGACCAGGGGTCCTCCTGCAGCCCTGGTTCCCAAGTGCCAGCCTTACTCTGCAGGTCATGTTTTTTAGGGTTCTGCAGACATTAAGTCTTCTGTAGCTTCCACATTCTTGGGCTGAGGAGCTGCCCAAAAGCATGGGAGTGCCCAGCTCACTCACCCCTTCTCCAGCCAGCCTGCTGAGGGAAGGAGGCTACTCCCTAAGACCGGGGTTGTCACTGATGGGCCCCGCTGTCTGACCTCATGGGGTGCTGGGGGCCCTTACACTTACCCAAGGCCCTGTCTAGCAGCCCCTACCTCCAGCCCAGGCCTGCATCATGGAACTAGGGGGCTCACCCCCTTCCTTATTTCCACTTATGTCAGCCTGAAGGCTCAGCTCTTTAGGGGAGGGTCTGAGTCACTTACAGTCCTGGTTTGTGGGACTTTCAATGCTAAAATTGGGACAGTCCTGAGAAAACCAGGATGGTTGGTTTAAACCCTTCCGAATCCTGCAGGTGGGTTCCACACACATAACCCTGCCGCTTCCCACCCCCACCCATCCCCTGCACCTTGTGCTCTGGAAAAGACGATGCTGTTTTATTCCCTTTTATGTTTCAGATGCAGTTCCCATGTATGCTGAGGTGCCACACCTCTCCCTGGCCCTTGGGGCTCAAGCCCCCTCCCTCCTCTGGTCCCACAAGCTCCTGTTCACTTGGCTTTCCCACCCAAGGGGATGGCAGGCATTGTGACCCTTTGAATGCAGAGCCAGAGGCATTTTATCGGCTAGATCAAGGAAAACCAGCTGGGCTGCCACCACATCACTGGGATCCAAGCGACTGTCTGCAGGCCCCCCACAACCCCTTGCCCATCCTGCCCTTCCTGGGGTGTCACAGACTCACACTCCCTTTGTGTGAACATCTTAATAACATCTTTAATGCTCTCACATGGAGATGCTGGGATTTCGATGACAGCTTCTGTGCACACCCTCAACTACCCGCAGGCCTCCCATTGGCTCCAGTGAGAACGTATTTATAGCATCTAGAGAAGGGAAGAAATCCAGAATCTTCCCCCTGTGGGCTTCTTAGGCCTTCACATCCTGGCACATGGTATTTGCCCAAGAGATTTGTACACACCGCCCCCGCATCCCCTCCAACCGGCGGAGGACAGCGAGGGGGCCGAGGCTGGGCACGCAAGCGTGCTTCTGTGCGTGCTCACGTGCGCTGCACGGCCAGTGTAGAGAAAGTGCCCAGCTCTTGGGGGCTGGCTTGGCCCAATGCCTCACCCAGGTGCCCCAGACTGGTAGAATTCCTGAGGGGCATGGGCTGGGTGAGATAAAAAACAGAGTAAGTTTCTTAGGTCTGTTCCCACGTTGCTTCAGGCCAGAAGGTCCCTCTCTAGCCTGCAGCCTGTGACCACGGCCCTCAGACCAACAGCCCTCCCGCCCTGCCAGCCCCAGATCCCCAATCTACAGAAGCAGGTTTCTCTGGACTTTAGAGGCCAGTGAAGCGACGCGGTGGGAAGTGGCACCTTCACCCTCTTGCTTCCTTCCCCTTCAGTCTCTGAACATTTGGAAGCAGAAAAGGTGGTCTTCCCCATGCTCCTCCACACACTCTGAGGTCTGGGGTGACTAAGGGTGGAGCCAGTGCAGAGGATCTGCATCCTGCCCCTTGTGCTGGGACAGGTACACATGGGCACATTCATGCATATGCATGAGGCCTCCCAGCAGGTCTAGGCACTGCCTCTGTGCCCTGCTTCCTTTCTCCCTCAGCTCGCATCCTAGCTTGGGCCCAGTCAATAGCTGGCTGCCAGAAAGGGGTGGCTGGGAGACCTCATGGACACTCGTAATATAGATCCACTTTGGGTATGAGCAGGCATCCTTGCCCACGGGGCAATTTAAGCTCCATCTGAGGCCTGGGTGGTGACTTCTCCCACCCCAGAGGAGGCTCCAGATTCCAACGACAGGTCTCTCCCTGACAGAGGGGACTACCCTCCCTACACTCCTCCTTCTCCATCCCATGTCTCCCCAACTTCCTTCATTTTAGAGAGGCAGATCCTGATGTGAGGGAGGGGCCTGGGCAGGACACAAGTGAGCAATATCTCTCAACCTTTCTGACAGGAGGAATGCCCTACATGCCAGGGCTCTTACATCAAGGGACATCAGGGACCAAATGTCCAGCCTGGCTAGGGGCCTCTCTTAGAGCCTGGAGAGTCAGCAGGTGGGTCCTCGGGACAGCTGGGACCTCAGCAGGGCAGGTCCTGAGAGTAGGCAGCATTGCGGGCACGGAGGCAGGTGTCTTCATCAGCAGTCCAGGTCTGTACCTGGGCCACTTATGTGTGGATGGCGTTGGCGACATCGGTGAACACCAGCCGACTGGGCCTCTGCAGTGGGCTCTGAGAGGGGAGAGTGGCCTGCAGAGAGATGGGCAGAGGCGTCAGGGATACTGACCAAGGCTGTGCACTCTGAGGCCCACTCAGCTCCGCCCTCACTGCCGGGGCCTGCGTGCACTTGGCATCAGCTGTGTTTTCTGCCCGGAATGTGCTCCCTGCCAGCTCAGCCTAGAAATCTGACCTGGCCCAGATGACTCCTCCCCAACAGCCATCCCCAGCTTGCCCGGTGGACCCAGGGGCTGGATTGATTATGCAGGCACCACCCTCTCTCCGCAGAGCAGGGCTCCCCTCCACACCCCAGAGCCCCAGCACAGCGGCTGGCACTGAGAGGTACACAGGAAACAACTGTCCAATGGTCAGTGGTCATGTGGACTGGGTGGACGAAACTTCTCAGCCCGATTTCCTGACTGTTCCAAGTGGAGAACATGTCCTGATCTAGGTGGCACAGGAATCCCAACCTGGACTTTTCCTGAGTCCATCTCCTAATTCTGTCTCTAGCAGAGCCAGACCCCAACAACCCCACCCCCCACCCCCCACCCCGCCAAGCAGCCTGTAGGGTCAAGGGAAGGAGGGATGCAAAGGGACTTCACGAGACAGGGGGAGACCAGGCCTCATCCTGGTGCTCTGGCCCTTGGGGATTTTGGGGACTGGTGGCAAGTGGCTAGGCAGCCCATGGCTCTGGCAGGATGACCACCCGGTACCCGACCCTTTAGACATAGGAGGCGAGTTTGGCTGGGTCTCCACCTGCCTAAGGTCTGTCCGTTACTAGGAAACTGTCAGTCTACTCAGAGGTGACACTGCCCCAAGTGACCCCAACCACAACCCACTCAGGACCATGGACCCTCAGGGAGCAGAGGAACCTAGGGGCTCAGGCCTCAACAATCTCTCTCAATAGTCATCTCCTTTCCTAGCCAGTACTTGGGGCACACAGGGCAAGAACTAGGATTTTCATTTGCAGATGAGAAGACTGAGACTCAGAGAAGCCAGTGGGCTTCCAAGACCACCAGGCTATGGGGCAGAAGTGGGTTGGATCCTGGGGCTGCCCTGGCCTGGCCTCATAAGGAGAGTCTGTGGGTGGCCACGGAGCAATTCTAAACAAACCGGACAAAACCTATGTACCCGACAGCTGCCCCCTGACCACATGCAGGTGCTGCAGAGCTGCAAGAGAAAGGAGGAGGGAGGGAGCGGCGGAAGGGTCACGAGCAGGCTGCAGGCCAGGGGCAGCCTTGTCAGCGCCCACCTTGCCTTGCAGGGCCTGTGCGGAGGCGGTGGCCTGCATGGAGGCCGCGTCCCGCCCGTGCTCCAGCAGCTCTTGCTCCAGTTCATCTTGTTCCTCCGTGGGATCGAAGCTGTACATGGGCATGAGCTGATGGCGGAGCTTCTCCAGCCTGGGGGTGGGATGGGGGAGCAGACGCTGCTGCGGGCAGGGCAGGCCCTTTCCTTCCCACCAGCCCTCCAGGCCTACTGACCAGCTGGGCTGTAGCACACAACCACAGTTGGGGGCCCAAGATACCCCCTGGGGTGAAATGAAAGCCATTTCTGCACCTATCTATAATTCTAGCTCTACCTCTTAGATGGGTGGCCTGGGAGGAATGAGTACCCATTCCCGGGACCAGATGGGGCCATGGGCCACAGAGCTGTCATCTGTGGGATGGGGACTGCCTAGGCCAAGGCCTTGTGAAATCCACAGCCTCTGGGTGGCTGGGGCGGGGGGAGGGGAATCAGTGGTAGTTACCTCAGGGCAGCAGGGCAGTGGTGGCTGGGCAGTTGGATGGAGGTAACCTCCCCACCTATTCCTAATCCCAGGGCTGTACCTGCTTGCCCTATGGGTGAGATCTTGCGGGGTGGGGCACTCAACCCTCCTTGAGAGAGAAAGTGGCCACCCCCAACCTTTAGGATGTCCTGACCAGGGAGAGGCACATTGATGATGTGTGTGGGGTTCTCCTTTCCCACCCGTATCCCCTGGATCCCAGCCCAGCACCACCCTTGGGCTGGAGTTCTGGGGGGCAGCTGGGAAGTTACCTCTTCTTCTTCCTGATGTATAAAACCTGCAAGAGAAGGAGCAGTGTCAGATGGCCAGGAAAGGAGGCCCCGTTAACCCAGAAGTCCTTCGGGAACCCCATCCCAGGGATACGTACAACCAGATTCAAGCTGTGAATGGGCCACAAAGGGTGTGGGAGCCACAGAGGGTTTGGGACAGACTCTAGGGGTGTGGCTGTCTCCCAGACAAAAGATTGTGCTCCTGGCAGTCAGAAACAGCCAGTTTAGGGAAGAGGAAGATGGTGGCAGAGGTCCCTGGAGTCCCTGCCCAGGATTTCCTGCTCCTGCACAGAGCTCTGGGGTCTGGGATGTTTCCTCGGGCTGCCTGAGCCTTTATTTCTAATTCTGTACAATTGTGTTAGGACGCAGGGGCCTTTCTCGGTTCCTCCAGCATCAGGGTACTGGAGTTTGGTCTGGGCTGATGTCCAGGGGCCCCTGTCCACTGAGAGCCATCAGCCTCCCTCAAAAACTCCAGGAACCTAACCCAGAGCCCCACCTACAGGCACTGCCGGTCTCCTTTTTGCCCACTCATGTCTTTAGGCCTGGGGAGCACTGAGAGGAGGGGGTGTACTGAAGTCTTCCCCAACCCTTTAGCTCTGAGGCGTCCCAGGTAGGCTGTGAGTGCCTGAAGCCCTGGTGAGTGCCAGCAGAGGTGGGGACCCACCTACCCGCAGGCCAGGCCTGATCCGTGGTCTCCATAGGCAGGGCTCCTCAAGGGCAGGTCTGCGCCCACTCTCCCTCTCTCTTTGCTTTTAGCAGGAAGGCTACCCACTGTGGCCCTCTGAATGTTCCCCCAGAACAAAGACTAAGACCATACTCCCAAGTTCCGGGGATAAAGCCTTCTGTGGAACGTTATAAGGGCAGATTCTAGGTCTTGCTCGGCCCCTGAGGTTAGGGTGTCTCAGTCTGTTTAAGTGCTGCATGGGCAAACACTGGTGCTCTGCCTGCCCCTCCCCAGGGGACGGTGTGCTGCCTCCTGGCCCTGCTTGCTGGCCAGCAGTTGTTCCCTGGCAGCGATCCGGAGCCCGTAGGGCCCATATGGCGACTCTGGTTCCATAGTAGCTCCAGGCAGGCCATGGGTGGACCATCCACAGCCCTGCTTATCAGAGCAATCTGCTCCTGAGCCTAAGGCCAGCCATCAGAGCCTGTGAGGGGCAGGGGGCAGAAGGCCACCACCACCAGGTCTGCCTGAGGAACTCAGGTGTACCCTCAGCCTTCCTGGTCTTGGCCTGCACAATCTCAAGTGGCTCCTCAGTGATGTCCTGAGTGTCCCTGTATCATCGTAGGGGAACAGCTCGTATCTTCAGTGGCAGATGCCAGATCTGGAAGCATCTTATCCACACCAGGAGACACCTGTAGGCCTCTACCGTGAGGGCTCTAATGTTGCCTCCTCAGTTGTCCCTGACCACCCAGCCTAGGAAGGGCCCCCCACCCAATTCCCCAACCTAGTCCCTCATGGGCTTCCTTTGGCACCCTTGGTTTCATCTGCCTCCCACTCCCTGTAAGAATGCAGGGCGGGACCTCATCTTTCTGTCCCTGGATCCAGGGCACATGCCTAGTAAATAATTGCCAAATGAATGAATTAATGAACACTGCCAGTGGCCTGTCATGCGCAGAGCATCCCGCCTGCCCCAGACTCCATGGCCCACGGTCTCTCCCAATCAGCTCTGGCCTCCGATGTTACTGCACCCTACATGCGCTTGTCTCATGGTCCTGCTTGCTGCTCACAGAACCTCCTGCCTGCCTCCAAACTTTTGCCCACCAGGAAACTCCACCCGGAACCCTGTCCTGCCCTTCATGGCCCAGCGCAAAACGCCATGCATTCCTCAGAACCTTTTCTGGTTCCTCCCATTGGAGGCAGCCTCCCTGGTCTCTGGGGCCCAGGGGGCAGATCCCTGGGGAAGGGGAGGATTGCGTTCTCATTAGCAGATAACTATCTTTGATTAGATTCTCTAAAATCCAAACACTGACTCCTCACCACCCCCCTCCTGCAACTGAGGGTCATCTGGGCCAGGCCCAGCCTGTCCCAGCTCTCACCATGGCCACAGCCAGGCCAATCACTGTGATGATCCCAAAGGACAGAAGCATTGTGCCTACACCAGCTGTGCTACCAGCCACGTCAGGGATTCTGGTGTCATTAAAGCTGGTGGCTTCTGGGCTGAGGATGGTGGTTTCAGAGGCTGGCTCATCTGTGGCAGGGTCCAGGTTAGGCTCAGAGGTGGGCGGGCGGCTGCTGAACCAGCCCCTGGTAGACGGGATCCTGGAGTTCATGCCGATGCTCAGAGACCTCCCTGTGGTCAGTTAACCTGCTCACTCACTTCAGACATCAGGAGTGTCCCAGCCTGTGGCCCTGCTACCTGTGTCCGTGGCTATCTCCTTGGATAAAGGAGCTCCCTGACTCTGTGGGTGCTGGAAAGGAAAGAATAAAAATTATGAGGCCGAGGAAGGGATTCAGTGGTGAGATGAAGCCCCCTAAGTTCTGACGGCCCTGGGGAAATAAAAGTTGGAGGGCAAGGGCAGGTTCAGGGGGCATCAGGACACGTGTTTGATCTATCTACAGTTCCCATATGAATTTAGGAACATGAAAATGAAGCCCTGCCCCCTCTTAGTGGGTAAGATGACCATAGTGATCACACTTGGCAGATGTGAAAGGTAGTGGGGAGGTTTGAAAAAAAGTCTCCCCCCTGAATAATACCCTATGCCACCCCTCCTCCTCATGCTCCCCACCTCCTCACTCTCTGCCTCCACATCCCTCACCTTCTGCTTGGAGAAAACAAACAAACAAACAAACAAAAACTGCAGCTTTTTCCTTTTCTGGAAAGAAACATTTGTCCAAGAGTCAGACAGGCCTGTCTGAATTCCAGCTCAGCGATTTAACTGAATGACCCTAGGCGGGTCACTCCTCCTCTCTGTGTCTCAGTTTTCTTAAGTCAAAGGTGGGGATATTAAGAACACCTCCCTTACAGGGTCATAGGGTCACTGAAATGTCAGAATGAACCAGTCCCTAGAAAAGACGTAGCTTAGCACAACCCCTGTCCACAGTAAGCAGCCACTTCCACCCCTGCCACCACCAACCCACTTGGGAAAGGGGGGGCCGCAGAAACCCCTGGATCCAGCCCACTTGGACTGGGGGCAGGGACAGGTATGGCCAGACCAGAAGGCGGGAAGGAGAGGTCAAAGTCAGGTCCTCTGGCAGGGCTTCTCTGCAGACTCTTGGGATCATTGGATATCCTATGGGGGAGGTAATGGCTGCCAGGAACAAGATGAAAAACAGGGAAGCTTATCTTCAGAGGCCAGGATGAAGCTTTCACTCTGAGATGCCTTCTCTTCCCCTTCCCTCCTCCTTTGGGAGCGGAGGATGGGAGATGTGTCCAGCCCAGCGTGTGGCTTAGGCCTTCCCAGG
Source organism: Lyroderma lyra (assembly GCA_004026885.1). Classification (NCBI taxonomy): domain Eukaryota; kingdom Metazoa; phylum Chordata; class Mammalia; order Chiroptera; family Megadermatidae; genus Lyroderma; species Lyroderma lyra. The sequence goes on from PVJL010001454.1 coordinate 252,612, forward strand.
CCAGAGAGCCCTGTGTAAGGCCGGGTGGGAAGGGGTCCCAGCCAAGCTGCAGGGCAGGCCTAGGGAGAGGAGGGATGCACAGCTCATGGCTATACACATACCTTCCTGTGCTAGCCCGTGGGTATATGTGGGGTGCCTCCCTGTACAGGTGCATGGGTGGTGTGAGGTGTGCATACTTCCGTGATGACCCCCTAAGGAAGGGTCAGGCCTGGCAGACAGACATGGGATGGGAGGGGTCATCACTCTCTGCCTCTCTCTCAGCTAGACTGGGCAGGCTCCGAGTCCCAAGTTCTCTCTTGGCTCTGCCACTGACCCCAGGAGTGGTGACCTTGGGGCAGACCCTTAACTCTTGCTATGGGGCCTGTTTACTCCTGTGTCCAAAGGGGAGAAAAAGCCCTGCTCATCACTGTCCGGGACTGCCTCAGGGTCCAAAGGGCAAGAGAAGGAAACCGGAGTGAAGGGGGTGGGCACCGCGACCTCCGAGAACCCGCATACCATTCTCCACCAGGTTCCTCAGTCCTCCCTGTCCCAGTCCCCATCCCCGCCTCCGCGATTCTGTGATTCCTCCATTCTTGCACAGAAGCGGCGACCTCAGCACTTACTTAATCCTCTCTGGGGCGCCAAGCTCAGCTGGAGAGGCTAGGGGTAGTGGCGATCGGCAGGAGGCCGGGGTGGGGCGAGGGAAAGCCCCAGGCCGGGGATCCGCCCTCCCTGTACTCTGCGAGCCGCAGGCTGGGCCCGCTCCGCCGCACGGGCCGAGCCGCGAGCGCCAGCTCTGCCACCTGGCCAGGGACAGGCAGGGCCGGGACCCTCCGCGGGGGTGGGGCCGAGATGAGCAGCCTAGCGGGTCCGTGATGCTCCAGCGCCTCTCCTTCTTGCCGGCTCCGAGCCCCCGACCGCCGATTGGCTGTTAGGCCCAGAGCCCACCCGGCATTGGCTAGCTCGTCTGTCGCTCAAAGCTGGCTCCGCTCCCAGCGGGAGCCCTGTAGTAGTTCTAGGAGACCACCAGTCATTCCTGGCGGCCTCTTTGCGAATCACCGTGCCTGGCCAGACCCTTCCTGGGCCAGAACTCGGACCCGGGCCAGCCCAGGCTCCACCTCTGCCAGGAGACACTCTCAGCCTCATAACACAGACGCAGGAGACTTGGGGAGAGCTCTGGACCTGGAGTCCTTGGGCCTACGTTGAACTCTGGCTCGACCCTCTCCTGGCTCTGTGATGTAGAGCAAGGTGCTCCCCCTCCCTGGGTCTCGTCTTCCTGCTCAGATGGGCTCTGGTAAAGGACACCCACCCCAGGTTAGAAATGGGGCATCTTCAGAGAAGTTGGTATTATTAGGCACCCGATTCAAGCAATCCTACATATGCCCCTCACAGTAGCCTCCATCCAGGGCGTGATCAGCTCAGGGAGGGGCCTTCAGATACCCTCTAATCCTCAGGTTTTCAAAGGAGTTTATAGGGATCACCGAAACAATTTGTTACAAATACCAAACCCACGGCTCTCCGTGTCTGGGACACAGCTCGGTAAGCTGCATGTGTCAGTAGTTTTGTGAACAGTGATCTAGTTAACTAGATTCTGGTGAGGGAAGGGGGGCGTTGGCAGGCCACCCTTACTGGACGCGGTTATTAATTTTATAGAAGCAACTGAAGCCCACAGAGGGCCGGGCACCTGGACAAAGTCTCACGACACTTGGCAACAGAGTCAGGATTCATATCCTGGTTTCCTATGCTCGGTTTCGAGCTCCCAGATTCAAACTCTAAAGCGGGAGGGAGTGGAGCTAGAGCCACCCTGGGGTCCAGTCGCCACCTCGCCCTTCCGTGTGGTTCGGGACACTCCTTCCGCGGGGTCCTAGACACTGGATCCCGCTCCCCATGTTGGTACCCGCCCCACTGCTGAGACCCGCCCACATGCATCTCTACCCACCCACAGGCTACCACGCCCCTGGACAGCGTGTCCATTCTCGAACCCTTGGCCCACTGATGACACGCCTCCTTTCGGGCAAGCTACACACCGCTCCGGCTGAGTACCCAAACGCCAGCTCGGTGCAGTCACCGCGGGCTGGAGCCGTATCTCTGCGGTGACCTTCAGGAAGACTGGTAGGTCCGGGTCCCCAGGGAGCAAACCTACACAGTCATGCTCTTTCTCGCGGGTGGGTCTGCGAGAGTAGTAGGAGTGGCCTCACAGCCTTCCCTGCAGCAACCCAGTGGTGCTAGGAACCCTGGAGCTGGGGAACGGGGTCAGTCCGAGCCCTTTCTCAGCTGCGCCAACCCCGGAAGCAGGGCGTCAGAGGGAGCTCACCGGGGCCGCACACGTCCGGGAGTGACCTCGGAGCTGTTTCTCTAGGCCGGCGGGCGAGTTGGGTGCCCCTCATCCCCAGGCAGGTATGCAATAGAGGTGGGAATCAGGGACAGGGTCTCCTGTATTGCAGCACCTCCGAGAAGCCCCCCCTTCACACTCCACGTTGTACATATGGAGAAATGGACTTGGGGAGAGGCGACCTCACTTAGGTCGTTAATGTTGCAGTGCTGGACTGAGAAGGAAGCTGCGTCCCTAACTTCAGGCTTGGCTCCTCCTGGGACAGTGCTCAGGTGGACAGAGCCTCCGCTGGAGTCTGAGGTCCTGCGTTTGTGTCTTGCCTGGGACAGTTACTAGCTGGGTGACTTTGAGCAAGTCGCTCCCCATCTTGGAGCCTCCTATTCCTTCCTGCTTGTCTCTGAAAACATGGCACCTAGTAGGTGCTTACTAAACTCTTGTCTGGACCTTGGTCTATGTGAAAGGAAAGGGGACTGCTGATTTTAAACCTTCAATTAAACTTGTTGATGATAACAAATATAAAATTAACAGATTATTAAATTTTCAGCTAGCAATTTATGCTCACATTTAGGATTATAGGTTAGATTGTGGGGGAGGGGAGGTTGGTGTTTCAGCATCCAAATCAATGACAGTACAAGCAGAATATCAAAAGCAAAACCCCCAAGCAAAGGCAGCCTTCTCGCCCTTATAACATTAGTTAAGAGCATACATAGAACACTGGAGTCCCTCCTATCTGTTGACCTGGCTCCCAGACGCTTGACATTCATTGACTAATGCACTGCTTGTCATAAAGTTGGTGTTCTTTTCTCCATTTTATGGACAAGGAACTGAAAATCAGAAATAATGACTTTTCCAAGGTCACAGATTCTGGGTCAAACAGATCAGTCCAACCCCCAAGCCTGGGCCCTGACCCACCAGCAGCCCATTTATTAGCAGAGATTGAACTATGGGTTCAACCCACTTCAGCCAAAAATGTGAAGACACTTTACTGGCCAAGACTAGAAGAATCAAATAGGTGGGTGAGCATCAAAAATGGAGTCCAGGAGATGATGGAGCAAGAGCATACCCTCTCTCACGCAGCAGATCAGAGAGGAGTGGGTCACATAAGACTCAGCTGCTCTCCTGGTTCTCCTTCCCTCTTCCAGGGTGGCAGCACATCTGAGCACCAGAGCCACATTGAGGAGCCAGAGCCTGTGACCTTTCCATCTTCACCGAGTGGGGCCAGTGACCATCCTCAGCAGCTAGCATCACAAGGAAGACTTGGAGAACTGGGAGTGCTCAGGGAAGCCTTCGCTTGAGACATGGAGCTTTGGGGTGGAATGCTGCGGGCCTTCCTGTCTGGTTTGGGCAGGAGGGGAGGCACTCGGGACTGGGCCTTCAGCTTACGGCAACCCCATCAGCCTCCAGATGGGTCTTTGAATGCCACAGAGCTGGTCAGCCACTGGACGGCAGTCTTTGAGAAGAGGGGCATCCCTGAGGCCCAGGAATCCAGTGAGTACATCGTGGCTCATGTCCTTGGAGCCAAAACAGTTAAGTGCAGTGTTGTCAAAAGGGCAGGGAGAGGTGGGAGGGAGGATCTTGGGGGAGAGACTTCCAGACTTTTCCACCCCACTGAGAATGCTGGGGTTTTTTCTGAAGGAATGCCTCAGGCAGATACTTATTCATTCATCCAACAAACTATTACAGTGTCTTCCAGGCAGTAGGGGTTCAGGGATGACCAAGGTGGCCAGTGTTGGGCCTATGGACATTGTCCGCATAAGAAACCTACATTGGGGCCTGGAGCCAGCCACTCATGTTCTCTGTGGGACAGTTTCAGAGCCTGAGGCCAGCACTTTGGACCCAGCCCCTTACCCCTCGGCAGCTACAGTGCATCCAGGAGTTGAGTAGCCGTCGATTGCAAAGGTGAGCATCCGTAGGCCAGACCTGAGAACTCTGTGTTGGGAGCAGGGGTCCAGCTTCCCCCAGCCCCACTAAGTTTTTGGTCAGGGAGGAGGAACATGTACAAGGACTAAGGTGCTGTTGGGATGAGGGAGTGATGAGGTCAGGATAATAAATATAATAGGAAGAAGGGAGGACGGAAGGCCTTGGCTGAGAGTCCCGAGGCATGGGAGACATGACCCTACCTTGCACTGGTTCAGGTTTTGGCACTGGTGATCACTTTGTCACCCTCTCTGCAGGATGCCTGTGCAGTACATCCTTGGTGAGTGGGACTTTCAGGGGCTCAGTCTGAAGATGGTGCCCCCAGTGTTCATCCCTCGTCCAGAAACAGAGGTAGGCGTGCCACCAGGATGGAGCAGGATGCCCATGAAGGTGTGGTTCAGGGCATCAAACTTCCTCTAGGGGGCGCTGGGGCCCCATGGCTGCTATCCTTCCAGACAGTGCGCTTTCAAACTGGTATCTGATGGTTGGGTAGGTGGGGCCAAGAGGACAGGTCTCCTGCTGGCCTCTGATGGTCCTTATATCCCAGGTCACTGCCCTAAGACCCCAGGGCTGACAGTGGCTCAGGGTACCCCAACTAGTGCTGCCCGCCAAGTGCTTAGCTTGTTTCTGCCGTTTCCCCAGGAGTTGTCCCTGGGGCCCATGGCCTTCCCAGCCCACGGGAAACAAATGCCCTCCTCAGGAGGCACAGGTGGGGTGGAGACGGCTCCAGCAGGACATCTGGAGGCCTAGTACCACTGTGTGACCTTGGGCACATCACTGCTCCCTCTGGGCCCAGGTGATGAGAGGGTTGGGCCTCCAGACCAGGCAATCTGTGACTTGGTGGCCCATTTATGTCTACTATCTAGTCAGGGAATCACCTCTGTCCCTCAAATTACTAGGACTGGGGCATGTGTGGCCCCAGCATTCCATCCCTTGGTGAGGCACCCTGATCCTGGGCAAGATGCTTTCCATAGCCCTTCTTGGGCTTCCCTTTGACCTTGTAGGTGGCAGAGCTGGGAGCCAGAGCAGAGCAGGCGGCCGGGGCTGGGTGGAGCCAGTGGGCAAGCCAGAGGGTGCCAGGTTCTGAGAAAGGATATTTCTAGAAAGGCACCCAGACGCACAAACATTCCTGGGAAAGATCAGGCCTTGTCTGCCTGCCCCAGCCAGGGACCCAGAGCCCCTTCTCACTTCCCCAGCCTCTCTCCCCTGGCCAAGAAATCCTCTCACCTGACGCACCCCACGTCATGTGGTGAGGAGGCCAGGTCCTCGCCTCACTGTCCGGTGTCAGAGTAGGGACAGTAGGGAATCTGAGACTTTGCTGAAGTCACATGTTTATGGGGCTGGGCAGGAAGGAGCACGGAGGCAGCACTCGGACACCCCGACTCCTGGATCAGGGCCCCATATGTCATGTAGGGCTGTCCCACCTGGGATTGGCTGAGCTGGAAAGGGGTGCTGAGGCCCTGAGTAGGATGTGGCCTACCACCTGCAGGTGTTTGGGAGATCACCCTGTGGCTCCCCCACACATGTAACCTCTAGCCAGGAGGTCACTCACTATTCCCTCAGGCTGCCGAGCGTCAGGGCATGGAAGGGAAGCTACTCTGATGACCTTTGAGTCCCCTTGGAATTGACTTGACACTAGCTATGTGCTCCAGGGTTCTAAGTGTAGACTTCTGGCTCTCAGGTGGGCCCACCTTTTTGGCTGGGTCTGGGCCAGGAGAGCAGCTCTCCTGGGATGGGGGGTGGGGGCAAGCTGCGGTTGGGAGGCCAGGTCCTCGCCTCACTGTACAGACATTTCTCAGAACTTGCCAGGTTCACCCCAATGTGAAGCCACATTAGGGGGTGCCTTACCAAGAACTTGAGAGGACGTGGCCTGTGGCAGGGAGTGGGGAGCATCAGTGCAGGGGAGGGACTGTGGTGCTTGCATTCTCTTCATCCATCGAGGAGTGGTTTCTGATAACAGGCACGAAAGTCTGAAATGCAAGGTTGTAGGCATGTGGCCTCACGAATTGGGTTTTCCCTGGGGGCTGGGGGGCGGCTCAGGCCTGGCCTGCAGTGTATGAGTGAGAAATGCAAGGCTGCAGGTAGAAGCCCAGCCCCCCACCTGGTGTGTGAGACTCTGCCTTGTCTGTGATTGGCTTGAGGGAGGAAACGCCACTATGCTGGGCTGCCCCACCAGTGATCCTAGAGGAGAATGCTTATTGCTTGTAGGTCCTGCTGAGGTCTTGGGCCAACCCCTTGCATGGGTATCAAGTCCTATGGAGGCGGTGGCTCCAGGCAGAGCTGACAGCTACTCCCTGTCTTCTGCCCACGTGCCCTCTGCCCACCCCCCCACTGTGTTCTTGGATTCTTCCTTTGTTCACCTGGAAAAGGTACTCTGGGCCTGTGACCAGGTTGGCTTTCAGCCTCCCCCAAGGAGCCACCAGCTTTGTGCTGAGTGAGGAGAGTTTCTGGACTTCTTGGGGATGGTCTCAACCCCATCTTCCCTCGCCCACTTTGGTCTGGAGTGTGAGAGGCAGAGGGGGCACAGTCTCTCAGCTTCACACCCTGCCCAAGCTGGCATTCACGTATGTGCTATGTGTCTCTGAGGTTGGGGGTGTCTATGAGGTGGCTGACCAGTGTGGTTGGCCAAGGGGTCATTCTCCAGCCAGGTAGGTCTGTCTGTGGCCGGGAAACCAAGGGAAACTCACACCCCAACCAGTCTTAGCCCTCCTGCTGGCTGCTCTGTACATGGCCTCATCACCGAGACTGCGAGCTCTCGGCCACAGCCCTGGACTGCTCACACTGTGCCAGTCTCTGTGCTGTGGGCCCAGTTTGCTGCTAACACCCCAAGTCTCCGGTAGTGCTTGGTACAGGGCCACTGGGAGTGAGTGTGGGCAGCCCTCTCTGGCTGGAGCCAAGCTGTCTCCCTCATAGGCAGTAGCTTGTTTTGTATGGAAGAGGCTTGGAACAGGAAAGATTGGAACTGCTGGCCAAGTTCTACCTCCCTTGAACTTGCTGCCCTGGAGACAAGTGAGCTTTGCTCCTGGAGTTGGGGTGCCCGGCATCGTGAAATGCTTTTTGGGACTCAGCACCGAAGAGCTTATGTAGGAAGTGGGTCTGAGTGATCTGGAGCCCTTTGCTCCATTGTCTGTTGACATTGGAGGTTTGGAGGCACCCGGGGTAGCTTCCCACGGCCACTGAGGGCTTGCCCAGCACTTGGGAAGTGGCCAAGAGGCCCCTCTGTGGGCTAAGCCCTGCCTGTGTGGGACACACTACCACAAGTTAGATCCCTGGTCTTCCTGTCATGGAGCCTCCCGTCTCGTGGGAGAGGTGGAACCCATCCTAGACCTTAGACTGTCAGTGAGGAAAGCCGTGGTAGAGAGCCTGGTGGGGGGTTAAAGATGTCTTCCTGGTGGAGGTGGACTTCTTTTCAGATGAGGGAAGCACCTGCTTCCTCACCCCTTCCCCCACTCCCTGGGCCAGCCCTGCCCGGGATACCAGGAGTCCCAAGCCTTGAGCGGGGCCTCTCCTGCCCTCATCCAAAGGGATGCCTTCAAGAAGGGGCCACTGTCCTTTCTCTGCTCCATGCCTGGCTACTTGGGACCCTGCTGCTTGTTACAAACATATGACCATTGGGTAGCAGCAGCGCTCCATTCTCACTTGCATCCTTTCATGCACAGTCTCTGCAGGGTGAAACTCAAAATTATTGTTTCCAAAGTAAGTGTCTAAAAGTGTCCTTCTGCCACCAAGGTTGGCATAATGTAGTCATGCATCTCCTACCAGCCATGCCCACTTACCCCACACCCTGTGCATGTCACACCCCCCTTCAGACATGTGACTCAGGCAGGACTCACCCCTCCACAGAGGGAATTCTGTCCCTTTAGCCTAGGAGCCTCACTGTGGTCTCCTAAGCTCAGCTCTGTGAGGAAGCTGGGGAGACTCTGGCCCCTGATAATTGGCCACCATGAGCTGCATGCCTGGCTCAAGGTGGGGCCTTCGCCCTTGGGCCAGTTGTCAGGACCCATCAGGTTAATATAGGGAAAACACTGGAAGTAGGACTGGGCATGGAGGGCGTGGCCTGCCTCCATCAGCTCTGGTTCTTCGTAGTGTTGGGAGCACACAACAGGTGGGTCTCTATGAAGGGCTTCAGTGGGGTTTATTGGACATTAATCATGTGCTTCATGAATGTGGTTCTGTTTGCTTCCCACCACACCCTGATGAGCTGATTGCTCTCAAGTTTACACATGAGGACATGGAGGCATGGAGAGGTACAGTGACCTGTCCATAGCCCCAGCAGACATGAAGTTCAGTCTGGCTTTAGCACCCCCACTTCTGCATTTACATGGGGGCTAACTATGTCTGGTCTCTTTGCCCTGGGGCTAGGTTGGCACTAACTCTGATCCAAACCCCCTTACTTTGCAGGAGCTGGTTGAATGGGTATTGGAGGAGGTGGCCCAGATGCCCCATGTGGAGGGAGCCCAAGATGGCCCCCTCATCCTGGAGGTGGGCTGTGGATCGGGTGCCATCTCCCTTAGCCTGCTGAGCCAGCTCCCTCAAGTAAGCTCCCTCTGCATCCCCCTCACCCCCATCCTGGGTAGACTGACTGCTATTCACTGTCCCTGCCCCACCTGCCTCTCCTGGGAGCACTGCAGGGGAAGTGACCAGATGCAGGAGGACAGGACTGCCCCTGGCCCACCATGGTCACAGCCTCTAACTCCCATCCCCTTCAGTCTGGCCAGACCTTGGCTGAAGAAAGGGGAAAGCTGTGGGTGTTTCTCTCCCCTTCCGGCAGGGTTGGAGGAGGGCTCTGGTCCCTGTGCCTGGCCTCTCACAGAACCCTGCCTTCCATGTGCCTTTCCTTCATTCTTGGGGTAGAGTCGAGTTATTGCTATAGATAAGGGAGCAGCCGCCATCTGCCTGACCCGTGAGAACGCTCAGAGGTGGGTGGGCTGGGGGACGAGAGGGTCAGGGTGGGGGCACTTGCACTCTGGTATCAAACGCACTGCTGTCCACTCTCAAGAAGGGGGCGGCGCTGGGGGGCGGTGTGGTGTGAATGGCTGGTGGCCCCAGGTATCTTGCGGTCCATGAAGGGTTCATTTTCCCTGTCCTTGTAGTCAGAGGTAGACATCTGTGCCCTGTGTTCTCTTTATCTCCCGTCTCTCCAGGCTTCAGCTGCAGGACAGGATTCAGATCGTCCGCCTCGATGTGACCTTAGGTACCTTCTTCTGGGATGGGATGAGGTACTCTGCAGAGCTGCAGGGATTGCTTCCTGACATTTATTCATACACACACGCGCGCACATGTGCTTATACACAAGAGGTATCTCAGACCAGTCCTTGCTGAGGACAGGCAAGTCCCTGTCACCTGCTGGGTTGACCTGCCACAGGGCTTTCTTATCTTCCGAATCCCCCATAGCTAATGAGTTACTTAGGGCTTGCTTGTTTTCAAGAGATAAGCAGAAGCTCAAGAGAAAGCCTGGGGCCAAAATACTTGAGTGTCCCTCTGTCCCTCCCTGGACCAGGCATGACTGACCTTTACAGAGTATCCTCAGGGTTCTGGCTCCATTTCTTTCTCTATTACGTGCCTGTAGGGTCTGTGAACCTTATGTGCCCCCTCCATGGAATGTGATAGACCTGGTATAGTGCCTGGCACAGGATGGGCCTATAAACAGAGCCACCTGACTCGGGCCAGGCCTGCCCTTCACACACTCAGTCCGTGTTGGCTGTGAGGCTCATGGGGCTGCAGAGGACGGAGGCTCTTGCTTTGCCCAGGCAATCAGAGACGGCTTCCTGAAGGTGGCATTTGAGCTGAATCTTGCTTATGGAGGAGGTTTTTGAGAGGAAGAAGGGAGGGCAAGGACATTCTGCCATGTCAGAACGTACTCACCCCTTGACAGGCTACTGGCCGGGGGCCCTGGGCACCAGTCTACAAGTCCAGCTTAGCAGGTCCAGAGATAGGCCCAAGGTGGCTTGGGCAGAGGGACTACCCAAGGGACATGGTGGTGGGTAAACTACCACCTTCTACCTTCTATTCTCTGCTGTGTGTGCCCTTTGACCACAGTGGGAAGCTGGGCACACCTCCTACCCTGGGGCCCCATGGATTTGGTCGTCAGCAACCCTCCGTACGTCTTCCGCCAGGACATGGAGCAGCTGGCCCCCGAGATCCGCAGGTGCGGGGTGGATTGGGACAGGGCAGGCAGGCCTGAGAAGGCCTAATGGGATGGGTCTGCCCTGGAGAACCACACCATCCAGAGGGATGGAGAGGGTGGGGGAGGGAGGAGAGGGCAGTGGTATTGAGAGAGAAGCTCACTCAAGAGCCCACGGCCCTACTTGGGTTCAGTGGCTGCCTTCTCACTTAAGATGACTACTGAGCCTTTCTGGGTTTCCTGCCTCTGAAAGGGGAGTGGCAGAGCTTTGCAGGGCCTTGGGAGGGCTCGCAATGACTGAAATGGCTGATGCCTGCAGAAGATGAGTGCTCAGTTGGGTGAATCATTTTGTGGAAGACCTAGAGAAGGAAGGTGCCTTGTCCAAGGTCATGTGGGGGCTTAGCAGGAAAGCCAGGACTAAGACCCTGCTCCAGGCTTTGCCTTGAGTCATCCTGCTCGCAAATGGGCCGAGAGCTGGGGTAGCCCGAGAGCCCCCAGACGAGGCAGTGGGAGTGTGAGTCAGGGTACTGGCTCCCCTTTTTGGGTTCTCAGGGGTAGTCAGCTCCAGGCCTCCCTCCCCAGACCAACAATAGAAACAGCCTTTTGAAGGGAGAGCCTCATGCCCTGGGGGCTCTCACTGACACAGGCACTGCCTGGTGCATGCAGCCGGTAGGACGGAACCAGAGCTGCCGTCATTTGGGGACCCCCTCTGGGTCCTCAGACTTTCCTCTTAGCCCAGAGTGTAGGCGATGCCCTACTCAGCATTTCTACACTTTTTTTTTTCAGACACCCTCGCCCGCCACCCCCCCCACC
>PVJL010001455.1:0-97500 GCA_004026885.1 Lyroderma lyra
CCCCACCCTGCGGCCCTGTGTCTGGTGTTGGCTCGCCAAGAGAAGATGTTTTAGGTGGTCCCCGAGCACTCGGGCTGCGGTTAAGACCCGGGTGGGCCAGGCACCAATGTGCAGGCCCAAACGACCTCTCCCTCACCCTCAGGGGAGGGCCTGCTCCTCAGTCCCCGCGTAACCACCAAACTGGATTTGTGTCCCAACAGAGTTGGCTTATCTTGTCCCAATTCCAGGCCTTTCCACCTATCATTCCCTCTACCAGGATGCACTGTCAGGTAAATGAATGAATGAATGAATGAATCAATCAATAATAAATAAAGCCTTTTAAATAAGACAGACACTTAGCCTTCTTTTATGAAGCAGACAGAGGTGAGTGGCCCTGAGTTGGGGGGTCAGCTCTGCTCCACAAGGGGAGATAGCTCTCAGGGCCCTGCTGCCGGGCTGCTCGTCCTTCTGCACGCCCACATTCCAGTTCCTTCCGTGGGTCTGCATTCCAGTTTCCGTGGTGTCATTTCCAAGGAGATGACCTGGGAGTTGCAATCCCATCTCCCTGTCTCAGCCACACCTGGGTGCCAGGGAAGAGGGGCAGGTAGGCTGCCAGGTGGCCACATCCCCAGCTAAAACCCAGAAGGTTCTATCACTGAGAGGAGGAAAGGAGGATGGAGAATCCATCACTTCGTCCTTCTGAGATGTCGCTTAGATTGCATGAAGCTTTCTCCCACCACCCCAGGGAGACCCACCTGCTCCATCCGTGTCCCTACATCACTCGGTTTCCACCCCGATGTCACATTTTCCAAACTGTCTCAGAACTCACCTGTTTTACTGCCTCCCTCTCTGCACACTGCAACGTTTTGAGAATAGAGATCTCGCCTGATTCATGTTTATGCTGCTGTTCGTCTCATAGTCCCGGGCCGTATCAGTAGGTTTACATGAGAGAGAATGAATCATTTAAACGTAGCCGAGGAACGTCATTCAATAGAACGCGACTGCAGGATTTCGAATGCTAAAATGTAGTTCAAATGGACTTTTGATCATAATAACTCATCTTCATACAATGTTTAAATGGTTATTGGGCCGTTTCTTCCAAGTAGCATCTTATTTTGATTCTTACCCTGCCACAAAAACAAACAAACAAACAAAACCCCAATTATTACTGCTGCCAATATACAGCTCAAGAAACTAAGGCCTGGAAAGTTTCAGGTTAGTGCAAGCCACACAACCAGGGAGTGGTGGCGCCTAGACTGGAAGCCAGATTCCGTCATTCTAAACCTAGCGTCCTCTGTCGTTGAGGGTCACTCTCTTATTGGGTGTGTGGGACACCAGGGCCCAGAAAGTGTGAGTGGCTTAGGCAAGGCCAGAGGGCTGGCATGCAGGCCCCAGAGCAATGTTTCTTATTCCTTCAAGGCGGTATTCATAGATGTGGACTCTAACCAAAGAGCTCTGGACTCCAGATCATTTGTGTCCTTAAGGAGGTTATGGAGACCATCTGAGCCTACCCTTCCTTTCCTATAAAGTAAGGCTGGGAATATTCTGAAGTTGCCGTGAGGATAAATGAGATGTGAGTAAAGTGCTCCGGCACATGGAGCGGACTCCATTAAGTACCAGCTATCAATCACATTATTATTAGTTTTCTCAGAGCTGAAATCCAATTTTGAGTCTCTTCACAATAGTAATAATTTCCTTTTATAATGTACCTGCTATGATCTAGCATTTTATATGCCCCATCGTAACAGCCTGTCCCTGGCCCACTTGGCGGAGAGCTGGTGATGCCAGCGACACCCACCCTTCCTGACGAAGAAATCCATCCTTAGTTGCTGCGTGAGCACGAGCGACAGGACTCTGACCAGCATTTCCGCTTTCCTGACCGTAGTGGAGACGATGCGAGCCAGGCAAGCGAACCAGATCCTCTGTCTTCGTTTAGACTGGAAAATTCCGAGGGAACCAGCCGGGATTCCTGGGGGAAAGGGTAGATGAGACACACGGGCAAGTGGAAACCACACTGGAGCTGAGAGAGGCGATTGCGCCCCGGAGAGCAGAGCCGTGAGCCTGCTCTGGGCGGACACCACCCAGGCCCCGAGGCTGGAGGCGTGCGGCCTCCGCGGCTGGTGCACGGCCTTTCCGTTCTGGTCTGAGCGAGGTTCTTGGACCCACTGCTACTCTCGGCTTCCTGTAGAAAGCTACCATCCTCTACCACATTTTTCTAAGCTTCTCTTCACACGAGGCAAATTGAGGACAACTTAGCTACCGTGTTTTTCCGTGTATAATGAGCTCCTGTGTATAACGTGCAACCACGTTTTTGGCCCAAACTTTCGCGGGAAGGAATCTTTCATTTTAATTTTTTAATTCAAATTTTTATTTGTTTGTATTTAAGGGCTTATTTTTTGTAAAGGAATTTTAGCAGTTATTTTTAAACATATTATGGTATAAGAAATTTTATGTAGCAAGTTCAAAGCACAAGAACAGATACAAGGTGTAAGAAATTTTATGTATAAAACTTTTTTATATTAAAAGTTATCATCATATTCCAGGGTATTATTTTGCACATGGATATCATTATTGACTTCTAGAATGACACTTTTAACTCATAAGCATAAATAAAAGAATTAAAAGCATTTACATAGATATAGAATTAGCACTACCAATGTATAATGTGCATCTTTATTTTTTCCTTACAAACTTGGGCAAAAAATTTCCATTATATATAGTAAAAGAGACAAGCACAGGTAGTCATTATTATTTGTCACAGATAAGACAAAGTGAGACTCACAGAGGTTGGTCATTGTCCTAAGGCCCTACAGCCAGAGACAGAGCTGGGATTCAAACTTAAGATTTTCCTGACATCATGGTCTGTTCTCTTCGAATTGCACTATAAAACCAACACTTGTTAAGTATCCCTGGATTACACATAGTCTATGTTTTTTTCCTTTGATAAATTTTTAAAATACTAGAACTAATTTTTTCCATTAAGCGGAAGGGATATGAGGTCAGATTTGTGTAGGATAAGCTTTTATATAAGAGGAGTGCAGGGATGTGTCCTATGTGTTATGAATATAAACTTGCCCTTTCAAATACAGAAGCTGGAAACACTGAATCAGTTTTAGTACACCTTGTTTAAGGAACTTCCAACACTTGTGGAGCAAAACGTTACTTTGGCAGGGTTGCTGGGACCCAACTCCCACAGAAAGGATTGCTAAATAGATGGTTACACATAATCTCTTTGACTGGTCAGGGCAGCACGTGGTCGATTTTTAGAGATTTTATTTCTGGAAGAAGTTGCTTAACAATTTATATGGAAAGAGTTTTCCCATGTATCCAAGACAAACATGAAGGAAAATCAGAGTTGAGTCAGAGAGTAATAATATCAGTAAAAGAATTACATCATTGGGGGTAAATAGAGGTGTCTCCTCACACTGGTTGGAAATGATGTGGGGAGAGATGTGCACGGTGGCTAAGAAAGAAGGTTTGGAATAAAACTCCCTAAGACTGAGTCTCAGCTTTGCCACGTAACTGCATCAACTATGGAAAATTATGTACCTTCCCTGAGTCTCAGTTTCCTCCTAAGTGAAATGGAAACAATAATTGTAAGTTCGTTATAGGTGATGAAAATAAAGTGCTTAGCCAGTGTCTAGCATAGAGAGCTATACAGAGCTTTGCTGAAGTTGTTCTATCTTTGGCATTTTTATTATTTCTTCATAAATGCCAATCTCTGAAAATTATACCCAAGAAAAGCCTCCCTGCAAATCTCTCAGGGGCTGTATTTCTCTTATTCTTTCTTTCTCCCCCTCTCTCTCCCTCTCCACTTCATTTTTTGTTTTTCTTCCCCTTGATTCTACACGTTATTCAACTCATTCAAATTTTCCAAAAGTCATTCCCTTCCTTGTGTGAAAAATGGTTAAGACCACGGTCAGCAGTACTCTACTGGGGATTTAGTCTTCCATTCTAAGTTTAGTTCTTAAAGTGGCTTAAAGACTCCATGACCTGGAAATAGGAACTTGATTGCCTCTATGAGTTGACCTGGGAAATTAATATGTAACTAATGAGAGAAAAGCATATCCAAAGCCATTTGATTTTTTTTTACTCACATTGTTTGTTTACTTATTTAAGATTTGTTATTAAAAAGATAGCCAAAATAAAATACTAGTTTCAGAGCTACACCATAGTTATTTAACATTTATGTGATGGCTGTCCAGAAAGTATCCAGTAATGTAATGTGAAAAATAGAAGCATTTATGGCTGATTTTTTTCTGAATGGCTCTCGTCTACCTTCCCAGTTGATGCCTGAGTTTTGATGTTTTTTGACTGAGGCATCTCTTATAGCAGTATTCCATGGACTGCCTTTTGTCCTCGGGGGTCATCGTGATGGACCCAAGTTTCAGCACCTGTAATGATCTTCTTTAAGAAGTCCTCACCTTCTTTTTCAAAAATTTCAAAAAAATTGGAGGAACTTTTCTGTTGTTAAGGATTCAATAACAGCATGCTATTTGAATTGAACGTCTGAACACTCTCCCATTTTGAAGTGCACCGGGGGAAAAAGATAAGCATCTGTGTGTGCAAGGTCAAGAATGAGGGAGGGGAGATACCATGTGACTGCACAAAACCGGTTATATCTAGATGTGTCTAATGTAACAAAAATTAATACAATGGATGCAAAATTTATCAGCCCACCGCCGTGGATTCTGGTTTGGTACCAGTACTGAGCCTGGAACTACTCAGCAAAAAGTCTCAGAGCACACCGACGCTTGTCGCGGCTGCCTGGGGCCCATTGACTCCAGTAGTTTTCCAAGAAAGTGCAATGCGGGGCTGGAAGGTTAGGAGGGAAGGGCTGGCTGCTCAGAAAGGACCTCCAGCATGGGGCGTTGTAGGGCGAGGTCCCAGTAAGTCCGCTAGGGGGAGCGATGGGGCTCCTCAGACCAATCAGACTGAGACTTGGCCTCGTGGGGGCGGGCTCAACACAGGAAACATGACGCCACCTGCCGGCTGCAGGAGAGGAGGACCTCATGCAGGGAAAATGGTGACCGTCCTCCTGCTGTCGCCTGGAAGCCACACACCTCAGTCTGTTTCCCATCTGCCTCTGATGTCCCTGGCGTCACTGTCCCTCCGCTGGAGCCCAGGGTGAGTGGCTGAGTCTATGTGGGCTCTTCAGGAGGATGGTCTGCATTTCCCACAGCCTCCCTTTCCCCCACGACGGTCCGAGTTCCCACGGCTTCTCACAGCCAGATGCTGTGGGGGCTCCTCTTTGCAGCAGCGGTGCTCTGGACTGGGGAGACTGCTGTGGGGCTGGGGTCCCTCACTCCTTCGGTGGGTTGTGGGGAACCTCCGGGGTGGAGATACCCCATCTGAGTCTGGCCTGCCTTCGGGAAGTTTGGGGTCCGCCCGCTTGGCGTCTCTGCCCCTCCTTCCAGTCTCCACATGGCCTCTTCCTTGTACCCTCAGTGATAAAACTCCCGCTCAGCTATCCAGAGGGTTCTCCAGGTTGGTGGTTCTGTAATTTAGTTGCAATTTTAATGTGTTCGCGGAAGGCAGCAGGCACGGTGTTTACCTACTCTGCTATCTTGCATCTCTGCAAAGCCATTTTGAAGAGACAGAATGTCCAACAGGCCGAAAGAACGTCCCTCTAATCTAATGGAAAGCATTAATGTGACATCTGAGAGGTAGCTTGTTGAGTAACGGAAACTGTTACCCTTTAACCATCGCCGCTCCATTCCCCTCCCCCGCCTCACCCCCCGGAAAACACCACTCTGCTCCGCTTCGGTGAGTTTGTTTCAAAAAGGGAACAATAATATCTCAGAAACTAGTTGTGCAGCTATTCAAGGCATAGAAAAGGGAGAATTAAGGAAGAAGCTGTAGCATTGCCCACCCAAACCCTGATCAGAGGAGAGGGAGGCTTGGTCCTCAAATTCTCCGTTACCTAAGGGTATAAAGTACATGGGGGTATTATTTAATGCCGTTAAACACTTAATCATATAAAATTTTTCTTGATAGGGTTCTTTGTTCCTTATGAAATGTTATCTGAGTTTGTATATAGCTTGCTCTTGGGAACAAAATATGTCATCCCCAAGTATGTGCGATGTTCACGGTAAGTAAGTTAGTGTGTTAATAGGCTGTTCTTCGAGTTTGAAGAGAGGAGAAGCACACATTCCGCATTGAGTGTGCTGGTGAGAGGGGCCATTTACTTCCAGTTTGAGGGTTTATGGGATTGCGTGTTCCAGCCATGAGAGACCTGGAAGCTTTGGGCAGCTCTTGGTTCCATGCGTGTATCACGTTTGGAGAATCATGTCTAACCACGCACAGGGTTGTTCTCTGGAGGGCGGTACAATCTCTGCAATCCCCCCAGGAATGTGGTATTGCTTCTGGAGTACCTGGGTGGTTTCAGGATCTTACACTTGGCCATTTATATCGTAAGGAACCTTAATAAATCCGGGGGACCATGATGAGCATTCTACCAGCTGCTCAGTATGTTTATCCGTTATTTATTTGGGAATCAGAAAAATAACAACATGGGTCCATTTGGCCAAAATTTTATTCATTGCCCAGCTTCCACCAATCTTTACCTCATGAAGTGTGTTGACATTTAGGTCTGATCCCCGTGTCTAGACTGATATTTCGTCTAATAGATAGTCTGTCCTCAAAGCTTGGCGAAACTGACCAATGGCCTTTGGTTTTCTTAGGGAGAAGGTGGGTGAATGTTTACTTGATACAGATGTGGTAGAGTTGTAGAATCTTCCCTCAAGGACCCTCAGCCTCTAGCAATAGGCTTGGTGCCTGTGAACTAATTTAGATCTAGAAACTGGGTGAGGGGCTGTAATTTTTCATTTCAGGGACCATCTCTTGATTTTTTCTGCTGCTATATGTTAATTGATAACATGCTAGTCAGCACTTCTGCCTTGTAGGAACACTGTGATTCTTACGGGTCAGGGCATTCTAGATGCCACTCCAACCTTTCTGCCCATTATGGTAATTACACCACTCTGCCTCCGAGTGTTAAGTGCTGTCACTTGGCCTCTCCCACTCTGGGCTCCCATCATCCCAGCCAATGTTAGGTAACTCAGTGCTGTGGCAGCAGTCCCCACGGGTGACCGTGACCTCCAAAAGACATCACTACTAAGTTTCTCACCAGGGCCTTTTCTTGCCTCCTCAATGAACCTAGTGTACTCCAGGTTCTCTTAGGGGACAGTCAGACATGGTTTTGCAGGCTGGGTATGATAATGTTATTCTAGTGTTTCTGCCTTGCTGAGCCTTCTCATCTTGTCTTCAGTAGTATTTCTGGGATGTTCTGGTTTCTCTTGTCATTTATTAGGTGCCATTAGCAAGTCCAGGCTTTAAGATGCTGCCTCATCAAACTAGGAATAATTCCCAGCATCCTTCTGAAGCATTAAAAATTCTGAGAAGTGGGTGAGGGCTCCCAAGCCAATAATGTTTCTATTCTGTTGCAATTTCTCCACCCTGTGGGTACACCTGCCACAAATGCCTCCTGTATCTCCAGGATCTTACAGATACATATTAGGGAGTGACTGCCATTCTCCTGGTGTGCAGGGAATTTATTCTCAGAGAATGGCTTACATTTGTTATTGGCAATGGAGACATCTCAGCCAGGTGACGATATTGTCTGGGATGCAGGAGACTCCCCTGGGGGAGAAAAGGAGATAGGTGGGGGAATCTGAACATGTGCCTGAAGTTTCTGACATGTTTCACATGTCCCGTGTTTTCTCCCAGCATACAGCAAACGTCATTTAGGTTACCAAAATGAGAGAATATATTTTTATGTCTGTGAAAAGGTAGGAGACAACAGTGAAACACAACAAAAATTTACCTTTCCTTGCAGTTCCATGATGGTGAAAGTATAACATCCTTAAGGATTTGAGGCTACTTGGTCCAAACCTGCTTTATATGTCACAAATTGTCATTGCTCTTATGCCATACTGTTGATGCAAACTCATCGATATCTTCTGTTGCCATTTTTTCAAGACCTTTTTCCCACTACGAGGGTTGGATCCAGGTTTTGTGGGCGTCCAAGCTTATACAATATTGGAGTCCCTCTTTGTTATTCACTGGGATTGTCCAGAGGAAACCTGTTGGTTTCTCCTGGCACATACACACACACACACACACACACACACACACACACACACGTTTATTTCTTATGGGAAGTGGCTTGCTCAGTATGATGGCCAAAAAGTTCCACCACCTGCCATCCGTAAGCTGGAGCACCAGGAAAGCTGTGGTGTAGTTCAGTTCCCATCTGAGGACTAGGAACCATCAGTGCTTGTCCCAGGACGGGAAAAGATGGATGACCCACCTCAGGCACAGAGAGAGTCACCTTTCCTCTACCTTGTTGCTCCATTCGGGCCCTCAGTAGATTGGATGGTGCCGATCCGCGTCGGTAAGGGGGATGTTTCTCAGCATGCAGATGCAAATGCCACATCTTCTGAAAGCACCTTCACAGACACACCCGGAAACCATCTTCTACCAGCTTCGGGGCGCCCCTTGCTCAGTTAAGTGAACAGCATACAATTAACCATTGTGTTCTGTAAGGAAGAGAAAACTAAATTACAAATTCAAAATCAGAGGCAGTGCCTTCAAAGGAGCCTTGCAAGTGAGGGGCCCCAAAAGCTTGAATTTCATCAGCGTCAGGGCTAACCCAGGTCTGCCCCCATTAGAGGAGAGTGTACCGCCCAGACCCTTGACACAGGACGCAGAGCTGTGCATTCTCTGTGTGTGGCTGATTGACTCGGGTCCCTGTCATCTTTGCTGTCCACCCCTGCTGTGATCATGGTGCTTCCCTTGCAAGGTGGTGTCACAAAAAGCTACAGACGGCAGCCGGGAATCGTGTCCTTGAATGGTCACCAAATGATTTGTTGCCCAACACATTGAGGGGCTGCAGACACTGGCAGCAGTGATGTCTGTGCCACACCTACCTTCTGGACCTCAGAGGCACTATGCCTGCTCAGTTCATAGGAGTGGGCAACGGGCCAAGAACTTGCACCTCGGTTTTCTGATTCAGGACATGTTCCCTTTTCATTATTCCAGAACATCCCCTGCTGTTTACAAAGCCTTTGTAGGTGATGGAAAGAGAACTGACTCTGGGTGCTGAGCACACAGCACACCACATAGACGACGTATGGTAGAAGTGTACACCTGGGACCTATGTAAGTTTTACTAACCAATGTCACCCCAATACATTTAACAATTAAAAAAAAGCCTGTGGGAGGCATCAGCGGTGGGTGCTGTGGATACCTAGAGCAGGGAAGAGATTTTTTTGGCTAGTAGGAGTGGGGTTATGCCACCTTATCACAGAAGGCAAATGGCAGAGTTTTGTTTGGGCTTTGGCAATTTATTTGCCAGTTTGGTTAAAACCTAGGGACCCCCAAACTGTCACCGCAGGATGACACAAGCCTCTTTTTCTGAAGCCCGGCGGCTGGCGGCGCTCCTGTTTCTGCTCATGCACAGAACTTCGCCAACTCCAGTTCGGCAGAGTCAAACGCGTTCCTGCTCCAGTGGAATTAGTGTGGGAGGAGGGAAAGGGCTGCTTTCCTATTTTGATGACAGTCCTGAGGGAGAGCTAGAAAACGCGTCACTTCATCTGCTTTGATCCGTGTGCAGTTTTAGATGTTTTAATGCATCTCCAAATGCCATTTTGATCCAAATGGCATTTTCACGTGGAGTCGCTGGACCCCATGTCGAGGGAGGAGGAGGATGGTCAGCTAGTGGGGTGCTTTGCGAGCCGTTGTCGCCCGCCGGCACTCTGTGGGAAATGGGGCAGAAGTTGAGCCCCGTGTCCTTGGAGCGTCCCTGCAGTCTGGTTGCTCCCCGACAGGGAGACACCTCACACCAGTCCCCTCGCCTCTCAGAACTTGATCTCCCACATGCGGAATCTGATGCTTGCTTGTCTTCTTGTTATAGCTGTTCCACTCTGCTATTTGTAAGTAAATCAATACAGGTATATTTGTAGGTGCACTACTTTATTTAAAGAAAAGGAAAACTGCCAGTGGCATATGCATGTCTTCAGATGTTCCTAAAACTCTCTAGTCGATGGGAGAAGTGTCAGGCAACAAGAGCACCATTGTTCAGGAGCCCCCCGCCCCCGTCCCCACCTTAAACCTCTTGAGGCATCTTACTGTCATCAGAATTTTCATTTCCTGGATTCTTAGTGGTGTGGAGACCCTTCTGAGAGCCTTTTAGTCCTCCGTATTTTTCTGGGAGCCAGTTCTCCACCTAGCAGATCTTGATGGGGTGTTTTCAGTGAGAGAGGGTTGTCGCTCCGTTAAGGAAAGCACAAAGAAGATGTCACAGCAGGTGGTCAGAGGGGGAAGGTGGACCAGAGAGACGAAGGTTTGGAAGAGGCTTCACTCCCAGCCTTCGCATTGGAGCCTGACCACTTCCTTCTTCCAGGGCTGCTTTCACTCTGTTCCCAGCACTCTTTTCCTCCAAGGCTGAGTCTCCCTCCTCCCCGAGGATGATTGAGTCTAACCAGTCCCCATTTACGGCCACCCACCTGGAGATCCTTGAAGCCCAAAGCACAGAGCATCGTCCCCACCTGGAGCCTGGCCCTGCCCCAGCCTCGGAGGACACAGTTCAGCAGCCAATGACAGCTGCATCTCACTTCTTAATGAAATACTGATAAATGCATTCAATGCCTGTCCGGCCATTTAGCCAAGGTCTCAGGTAATATTGTTGCGATACTTCTAAGTCCAGTCTTGTCACCTGTCCTGTCCAGGTGTGGTGACTGATACTCAGAGACACTAAGCAGCGTAACTTGGGGTGGCCAGACGCTAGCAGGTTATCAGGATGGGAACTTGAGCTCAGTCTTGTCCTTCTCCAAAGCACCTCTCCTTGGGCTGTGACATGAGACAAATGGGGAAGCCGGACAGAACTCTAGAAACTTCTCTCAACACCTCTGCCTTTCCCGGAAAGGCATTTTTACCCCTCTTAACGTGCCTTCCAGAATGTGAGACTCTCACAGAGGAGGAGACTGGGTCCATAAAATGTTTGTTTTGGGGAGAGTTGAATTGAGGGGATTTCATGGGCAAACTTAAACATGGGGGTCTAGGCAGGGTGCCGCTCCATAACAATATGCACTGTCCTATTCGTTTTACCTGCAGACACAGCCCATGCTAAGGCCAGAGAGCTCTGAGTAGATAAGGCAAAAGGGTCTTCTCTTCGAAGGGGACTACTAAAAATGTCCAAGAAAGTGACATGACTCTTGGCAGATGCCTCTCCTTTCCCAAGTAACTGTACTCTTTCTGTGTCACAAGTCCTTTATCTGCAAAATAGACACAGTTATTCTTACCTTTACAAATTGCACCGGGCTTTGGCAAAGACAGATGAGACTATAGATGAGGGAGAGTGGGACATCCTTAGGAAGGAGGGCAGCTTCTAACTCCAAGGGTTTTATGTTATTACTTTTATTTGAAAATTAAAAATGGATTAGGAAGGCCACAAAGGTGTCTTATTGCTCTAAGCTGTTGGAAGGTGCCAGCTGAATGGATTCATCCAAGACTTTTCTTTTTTCTTTTTTTTTTCAAATGAGCAGGATTAAGTTCTCATTTTCATCAATCTGGGTGGTTTCTTTGCCTGGCCCAATTTTTAAAACCTCACTGTGATTCCCCCTTGACTGTCAAAACTGAGGCTGAGCTCATGTGAGTAGCGAGGCAGACTGGGCTGACGTTTCGCACGAGATTGCACGAGACAGGTTTACACGGCGTGCAGAAAACGGGGGGCAGCTGCTAACTCGGTTGCGAATTGACCCCTACGGCAAGGAGGTCAAGTTTGCCTTCTCCTGCAAACAGTCTCTTCCCCAAAAGTAAGGAAATGGTAAGCCGACGCCTCGCTTGTCCTGAGCATACATAAACGTGACCTTGGGCACGTATTTTCTTGTTCACCTTCAGTGAGGCTTGTGGCACAGAGCAGGGCCAGTGAGTTGGAGGAACACGAGGTTCCCACGGGCCCAACTTGTGCAGATCCGTGACGTCCGCAACTCCAGGCCTGGCATTTGTGCAGTCGCAGCATCAGTACCGCCTCCGTTAGGCTCCATGGCGTGCGGCAGGTGCTCGGAAGCGCGTTCCTAGTATCTGTTCTCGCCTTTTCTGGCTGAGAAACTCGCGTATTGGTTCAGAGCAGGAAGTGCCCAGTCGAGTCCTGGTGGTCCGTGCCCTCCACGTACTGGACTGGCAAATGGGAGCTAGGTGGAGTTCTACTGGGAGTCTCTGGAGTAGCCTCGATTTCCAGAAGAAAGCGGGCAGGAAGGGTCTGGTGCATCTTTCCCCTCTTCCTGCTTTGATTGTGGAAATGTTGCCTGAGGCTGTGGAAGCCATCTGGCGGGCGGGAGGACAGAGCTAAGGGTGGCAGTGCAGAGAGATAGCACGCCCCAGGGTCCAGAGGGCACTGATAAAAACAAGAAGTAAAACCAGAAGTTCCCCACCTATGAAATGCAAGAGAAGTACATTCTTTTTGTATAAGCCACACTTAGCTTGCTCGTACGTGTACCTGAACATACTCCTTACTGATAAAATAAATGACAGAAAAGTCCTGATTGTGAAGCTTGATGCTTGGCTCACTGTGGACTTTCATGTGTTACTTCTGCCTCCTCACGTTACCTAGGGAGTGTTTTGAGCAAGGTAGGCTTAATTAATATTCCTTGTGAAAAATTAGCTGAACAAGTATCAAACACCAATGATGTACTACACATTTTGTGAAACTCTGGAAATGCAAAGGTACATGAGACTGAGCCCTTGCCCTTGAGGTATTCAGAATCTCAATGGGAAGACAATTAATTACAATTCAAGGTAATGAGTACAATTGTGGAAAAATGTATATGACACGTTAGGAGCATGGAGTAGAAAACTGAATGTTAATAAATGCAAAACAAACACAAAGGGAAAGAGACATCTTCTCTCTTAGGTGGCAGTCCCCAGCATGTGACCATTGGAAAGTTCACCTAGAGAGGTGGCTACAGCTGCCTGTGTCATGGTATTGAGTTGCACAAGAACTTGATCCCAGGTTTCTGAAATATGACAATACAAACAATAATAACAGCTAGCATTTATGGATCATTTCCTTGGTGTCTGGTGCTCAACAACTGTTCTATCATTTAATACTTACAACTACGATCTAGGAATATAATTACTTCCCATTTTACAGATGAAGAAACTGAGATTCAGCGAGGTTACGTAACTTGCCCAAAGCCACAGAAATAGGATAAAAGCTAGAAGTAGGAATGGAGCCCTGTAGAGCTGACTCTGTACCTTCCTTATATATAGTATCAGGAATTCTGTCCCGTTAAATACCTTGTCAGTATCTGTGGCATTGAGTCCTTTTACCCCAAATGTACTTATGATTTAATTTGTGATATTATGACTGTTGTGTGAGCAGCAACATTCTGATCTGGCAACTGTAAACCCTCTCTGTGCAAGCTATATTAAGTAGAGGGTAATAACTTATTTTTATTTTAATTTGTTCTATTCTGGCCTGTTTGTTTTCATGTCTCCATGATACCAGGCACCTCACGGGGGCCTGGAATCCCAGAGATGTTGGGGTTGGGAGCACATTCAGAGGAGGATGATAAGGCTTTCAGAGTTTTGTGGTGGTGGTGGTTGCGGGGCCAGTTTAAATCAGAGAAGACTTCAGGGAAAAGGATGGCATTTTGACTTCATTTAATTGGATTCGTTCATATGAATGTTGCTTTGGGTTAGGCACCAAATCTAGCATGGTATTTTAAGGTCTGGCTTTGAAAGGCTATTTTATATCATGGATTCATGGGGGCTAATAGGCTGGTTGAGTCTGGAGAATGAATCACACCAAAAATCCTTTGTAAAACTGAGGCATTGTAAAGAACGAGCTGAAGATGTAGTATTCTAGGATGACCATCAAATATTTGTCTTGTTTTCATATGCAGTATTCTTTGTAAGAATGAGTTTCAACTCCATGTACATGCAATCCCCTTTGTTATTTATGAAATGCTACATAGGCAGTGTTCATTTGAACTTACCGAGAAGCACGTGAATTAGATAGAGATTGTGGTGGAAACTGAGGCTCAGAGAGGTAAAGTGAACTGCCTGTGGCCACCCGGCCAGTAGGTAGACTGAGGCGGAGTTTGTGAACGTCAGGTCCATTGTCCTCTCCGGACCACCATGATGCTTTCCCAACCAGAGCACAGGAACTGGGACCCAGCACTGTCTCTTGAGGCAGAGTACATGGACCCCCTTCACGCTCGACCCCCATTGCATTTGGCATCTGTGAGAACGCCAGAAGAGAGGAGGATGAGCAACCAGGTTAGTCCTGAACAAGAGCCAACGAAGCCTGGGAAAGTGGGTGTAGGGGGCAAGCAGGAACTGGGGTCTGGAAGGTGGGAGCACTTGCCAGGAGAGCCAGAGGGCACCAGCAGCCCTGATGTGGGAGCCTGGTCATAGCGCAACAGCATCTTCTGTGGTCTCCAGGCGTGGGAACAGGCAATTCTGGGCTCAGGTTCACCCCGCGTCGTTAATGGAATTGCAGGCATGTGGCATGCATTGGGAATGCAGAGCTGACCTGGAGGAGCTCAAAGTCTGGTGGGAGAGAGACAGTTAAATAGGTTCCGTGTGCAGGGTGCTGACGCAGCTCACAGGAGGGGAATTTACCACAGCTGGAAGGTTAAAAGTCAGGAAAGCCCCCCACCCCCTGCCCCAAGAGTGAGACCTCGTGAATGGGCAGGAGCTCGCCAGGAGAGGCGTAGATGGGGAGGGGCACAGAAGGAAGAGGGGTGTTGCGGAGGCCAGCCACATTCTCTCTCAGGATGTGTCACCAACTTCCTGCCCCACTTGCTTCCCCCATCTCCCCTGCTCCCAGCATTTCTGCAGCTTAGGGGAAATGTGCCCTCTGTGGAGTCTCCATTCTCTGTAAAGTCACAGCACTTTATCTGAGCACCCCCAGGTTGATTCGAGAAAGTTCTTCTTTCCCTAAATTCCAGAGGACTTTACCTCCCGAGACAAAAGCAGTAACATCTGGTGTACGTTTTGCACATACATCAAAGCGAGATGCGAGGCGGGACTTAAATCATATTAATTCCATTTTTTGTTTTTAATTTGGAGTCTGACCTTTGAGTGAGGTCTGCCTCCCACTTCTGTGACTTACTGCAGAATGATTTTTCTGCGCCCTGGGAAGCATC
This sequence comes from Lyroderma lyra, assembly GCA_004026885.1. Classification (NCBI taxonomy): domain Eukaryota; kingdom Metazoa; phylum Chordata; class Mammalia; order Chiroptera; family Megadermatidae; genus Lyroderma; species Lyroderma lyra. The sequence goes on from PVJL010001455.1 coordinate 15,134, forward strand.
CCTGGAGGGCCCTCTCTTGGCTGTGTTAATGAAAATGCAAAGCTACACGGGCTCTCTGGATGGCTTGGTCCAGCTACCCTTCTCAACTGCCCTTGGTCTGAAGAGCTCTAAGGTTCTGGCCAGGAGGTGGCAAATTTGTACTGGAGGCGAGTAGCCCGCTGGGGAGAAACGCAGTAATAATGGCTAGAGATAATCTGCGTGAGTTTTGCCAAGGAGGAAATCGCCAAGGGTAAAGGGAACTTCATACGGTGACCTGGACCCAACCCTGGAGCCTAGAATTTTTGTCTCTTGGGGAGAACTGGTCCTGGGACCACGTGTAGCTGGGGTTAGATGTCAGTGACAAGCTGCTAAATGTTCAACAACATGCTCTTGAAAAAGGTATGCATATATAAACGTATATTAGTTTATTATAACTTTGACATATGCATAGCACACATTTCACAAACGATAATAAAAAGCACAACACTATTGTAAATTTTATATAGCCACTTGATTCTCAGAGAATGTTTTTGGTTGATTTTCACTAAACTCTTGAATAGGCAGCCAACTTAAGTTGCAGTTTATGGTTGTGTTGTCTCAGTGTGAATTGTTATCATATATTTTCATTTATGAGTAAAATGAAAGCAAAGCAACTGAATCAATGATGAGAGTATTTCTTTAATGAATCAATTCACAGTTTTTAAATACTGAAGGAATATTTTCTCAACCTTTATTGTAATGGCTCCAGACTTGACACACTTCTAAGTTTAGTTCACTTAATGATTTACTTAGATGATGTCACCTATCTATGAGTATGAAACCCTAAGAGTCATTTGGAACTCGAAATGAAAAATATTCCTAAAAAAAAAAAAAAAAAAAGAAAATATTCCTGAGAATGGAGCCAAAATAGTGGAAGGTGGGACAGAAATGTGCAGTGAGTGAGAGAGTGTGTTGACATTGTTTTGACCCCTGGATCCAGCCATGCCTGAAGACATCATAATTCTCTAGTTTTGTTACATGAGCCAAAAAAAAAAAAATCCTTTTTGTTACTTTTAGTCTGAGTCGTGTTTCTTTTACTTTTGATCTGAGGAGATCTAACTAATAAATTATGCATTCTCCCAAAGGGAGAACCCTTGAGTACTTGGTTAAATAACTTGGACTTTGTGGAAACTCAGTATTCAGTAATGCATTGTTTATCATCGTATCTCCAGTGCCAAGCCCATGGCCTACCATCTCACAGGCCCTAGTTAAGGATTTGGCATTGGCAGGTCCAAATGTCTTGCTTTTGAAATTGAGGCCTTGCTTGTTTTTCATGATTAGTGAGCCTTCTAATTCTCTTGACTTCATTCACTCTCATTTTCTCTCTTGCCTAGGACCTTATGTGGGCAGATTAAACAAATTTTAAAGGGCCTTCTGTGATGCCCATCATAGTCCCAGGTCAGACATTTGCAGTACCTTGGTCATGAGTGACACACAGGATGGAGCATCTCCCGATTTGTTGTGAATCCATTCACCAGTCCCCTGGGGCCCTCAGTGGCTTCTACTACCTGAAGTTTTCTTTCACTTCCCCAGGAGCCTTCTGGAGCAGACAGACAGTATTTTTGGCTCAGACCCATCTTGTCAAGCTCACTGCCATCTCCAATTCACAGGCTGGCATGCCAAGGGCAGCTACTGCAGCCTCATGCCCAGTGGACAGCTATTCTGGGATGTTTGTGCTGAGCCAGGGTGGCTGAACAGCCTGTGTTTATGCCCCTCATCAAAGACCAACATCTTCACTCCTTGGTGACAGCGGCGCACACTGGCCTGCGAGCTGCTAAATTTAACCACTGCCACTGTGGAAAATGACGTGTTGAGAGATTTTGAGAATGAAAAGTGGGGAGAGTCTTTATTTTCCTCTCTCCTTTTTTCTTCTGATGTTCATGTCAATTGACTGAGTTAAATCCTGGCTAAACTATTCCTTATTAGCTGTGTGATCTTGGGGAAGTTACTTTGCTACTCTGAGCCCTGGCCCCCTCTCTCCTCCCATCAGAGGGTAATAATAAAATCCAAGTCGTAGGGTGATTTTTAGGATTAGAAGTAAATAACCTTCTTAAAGTGTCTGATACAGCGGCCGGCATCTTGTTGATAGCTATGTCATCCTAGCTTACATTAAATGTTCAGTATCTGACATAGGGCAAACCACCACCTAGTTGCTCATCAGGTGCCAAGAGAATAAATGAATAAAACAAAGAATGAATGAGTGAATGAATGTTGACATCTCAGCCTTCATCCTTCCCTTCCTGTCCTACTTTATAACCCTTTGCATGGGCTAGAGATGATCCATTTGAATGCATACTGCAGACATTGGACCATCTTCCATCCTAGTACATAGAGTCAGTCCTGACACCTCCCATGTCAGTTTGTTGCTGCCCCATCCGCCTTCCCTACTGACATCCAGTCCCGCACTCCTGAGCTTTCACCCTTTCCCCATGAGCTCATTGCTCTGAGGACCATTTTGCACGCGCCATGCTGGCTCCCGCAGACCCTCCGAAGCCTTGATTCTGATGGACTTTCTTTCTCAGTACCCCTCTGTGTGAAGATGTCTCAATTGCCATCCTGGGATGTCCCTAGGGGCTCAGTGCTCACTCTGTACTTCAGATTTCTCATCTCTGAGATAAACACTCATATCTTCCTCTTAAGTTTAGGGAAAATGTTAAATAAGATACTACCTGTAAGTCACTCAGCAAACTGTCTGATGCATAGCAGCATTCAATAGATGCTAGTGAAGATGATGATGAAGATGATGTTGATGAAGATAATGATGAAGGTGATGATGATGATGATGAAGACAATGAAGAAGATGATGATTACTCATGTGAAGGCCACATCCCCTCTTTAGACTATGCACTAGCCTTTCAGTCTAAAAGGCTTGTGAATGTTATTAATGTTGTTGCTTAATTTTTCTGGCATTTCTATTTTGCTATAGACTCCTTCACAGCAGAACCCCCCCTCCCAAAAAAAAACCCAACAAGAATAAAAATAGCCCAGGTGATAAATTCTGTTCCTCATGTGCCTTTGTTTCCCCTTTGGAACAACAGCATTGATGCTTCCCAACGTCATTTTGAAATGTGACATTCTCTGATTCCATAAATTTATTTATTCTGGCTTCCTTACAGCCCATAACATTCCACTTTGCACACAGTAATCACTCAGTAAATATGTACTGAATTATTAACATCTAGCGGTGAAATCTCAGGTACAGGGAGGTGCTTTAATTTTGACTTGAGAGAGGAGGAGAGAACCATGTGACTGAGTTTCAAGATGCATTAATTTGATGTCTGGGGAGCTCATGGGAGGGAACTGGACACCAGGCCATCTAGAGGTGATAGAAATGGGACGAGCTTTGAAAACTCAGGAAATTGCTTTCCCAGAGGGGCATTGGCTGCCAGTCCTTTCCGTTTTCAGTCAGTCGTGCAGCTGTATCTGCCACTGTGTTCAGTGGACCCGTTGGCTGTCTTTCACTGAGAGGGAAGAAGGGATGAGAGAGGAAAGAGAGTTGAGTTTAGCGATGGAGCTGGCAGGAAGCTCCGGGTAGAGACTGCAGGCAGCAATGACTTTGGCAGCCTCGCTCAGGGGTAGGAAGAAGTCTTCCTGGAAACAGGAAGAGGGAAGAGCGGGTAGTGATGTGCTGTGGCAGATGTGCCAACTTCTCCTTTCAGTCCTTCTCTTAATGGAGACCTGCAGGCAGCTTTCATCGATGACTGCTCAGTAAGAATTTATTGAGCACCAGCTATGAGCCAAGTCCCACATTAGACCCTGGGATACAGACCTGAACACCACACAGTCCCCGTGCGCACCGATCACCATTTGGTAGGGCAGATGTACACATAAGCAGTCATCAGAATACACCATGATGTCTCCTCTGATGAGGTTGTGTGCAAGGAGGGTTGGCATCAACAAACACAGAGAGCCCCATGGAGCAGGGATGACCAGCAGAGGGGAGAAGGCTCACAAGGGAGGGCATATCTGAGTGATCAGTGAGAGTTTCGGGACCGGAAATGGTGTGCAAAGCATTGCCAGCAGAGGGAACAGCATATGCAAAGCATGGAGATGGGTAAGGCCAGAGCAACTTCATTGAATTTAGTTAGCTCTCTGGGGATGTCAGCCTTCTACTCCTCTGGGACAAAGCCGGGTGATTGGAATCAAGGTTTTCTTGCTCTCCTGTGTTTCCTCCTTTGCTGCTCTTGTCTGCCTCTTTCTTTCCCTAGATCACCTTGCAGCTAATTGTCTTCATTCCTGGTTACACCCTCTGCGAAGTCAGGGAATGAGGCTGCCTCACCTTATGTATTTTATTATGTACTCGGCACAGGCCACAGTGCATCTCAGTAAATGCTCCTTGAATGGCATTAGAGAGAGAGTAAGAACTCCAAAAAGGAGGTCAAAGAGAGAAAAAGTATGATAGGGAGATAACCTCCAATGGCCAAGAAAGTCCAAAAGTTTCTCTAAGAAACAAGAGGTTGTGATATCACTAAAACCTCCCTCCAAGTCCCCTCTCATCAACTCCATCCATCCACGTCTGTCATTTGAAAGGCCTTAAGTGTTCATGGTCTTGACCCAGAATGACACTCCTCATCTCAGGAGAAGAGGTCACGGAAGAGGCCCCGAGAGCCCCATCGGGGTTAGGGCTGTGTCTCTTACTTTGCAAAGCTAACTCCCATGCTGGAGGCCATTTGAATGGATGACAGTTACTTAGTTTAGGTAAACAAGAGCATCCTTGACTTCACCTGAAGAACTGACAACTGGAATTCTAGACACTTCGGATGGTCAGGAAAGGCGCTGTCTTCTGCTAAGCAGGGTCAGTGCAGAAGGCTACTATAGCCGGTTAGGCAGCCCCTCTGCTGGGCTCGTCCTTCAAGGAAACAAGCCCAGTGAGTGCCAGGTGGGTCTTAAGTACAAGGTGCATATTTCAATTTGCCTTGTGTCAGATAAGCTCTCTAATCATTGATGGCTATGAGTGTCCAAATATTTGTTTAAAGAGCAATTTCAAGTCTCTGATTCATATTCATGAGTAATAAAGGGGCTGCATGGTTCCTGAGTACTTCTTTTTCCCCCCTTCATAATGATTCACTGAAGCTTTAATGCAAATGTGACAGATATGTTTCCAGTTTTGCCTGGAATGCTGTCTTCTCTCCAGAAATAACAACTACCCTTCGTTGGCCTTTGTAAAGGGGTGAGAAGTGAGGGGTTCCGGGGTTCTGACCTTGCTGACACATTGAGTCCTTGACTTGGCCCGACTGGCATTGCTTCTGCCTCCACTGTCAGGAGCCTGGAGGGGACGGGATGGAGCCTCTCCGACAGTCATGTGACCTCCCCCTAGCCTAGCCAGCTCCTCTCACCCTCCCCTTGGAAGGTGACAGGAGTGTGACTTTGTACAAGCTTGGGTAGCTCAGGGTGACGTGGGAGGTGTAACTGTGTACTGGCATGCTCCGTGAGTGAGGAACCCCACCATTGCTGAGGACTCTGAGCTGGGGGAACCTTTGTCAGTATCAGTGAGTGACGAAACGGAAGTAGGACCTCCAGCCCCAGAGTCACGCTATGTGGGAAGAACATACCCGCATAATTAGGGTGGAAAGTTAGGCGGTTTGTAGAGCTGACAGCTGGCTGAGGGCAGCTCTTACTAGCAAGTTGGAACGTGGTTCGCTCTCTGCTGTCCAGGTGGGGAGCCTGTCGAAGTGCCATAGGGACTTGGGAGATGGTTCTTCTGTCTGGATGTGTTCCCCCGTGGTCACCTCCTCTCCAGAGGATCCCGGCCAGTGCCCTTAGTGTTACAGTGAATGAGCAGTGGGCGCTTGGAGGAAGAGCAGACACTGATGGGTCACGTGAAGTGATTCACCAGGACCTGCGGTTCTCAGGCCGGGCCGCACACTGCGATCACCTGGAGGAGTTTCACAGCCTCTACTGATCCTGGGCTGTACCCTAGACCTATTGTATTAGAATATTTCGGGGTAGGGCCCAGGCATGAGTAGTTTTAACAGCTCCACAGGTGATCCCAGTGTGTGGCAGCATTAGGAAACACTGACCCGAAACAAGGAGGAGCCTGGAGAGGGGACTGCCTGGGGAGTCACTGAGCCAGGCTGGTGCTTAGAGCAGCCTGCCGGACCGCACCACACCTTTGGGATGGACCGGCCAGGGCTCCGCCCCTCCTCCCACAGACACGTTCATCCTAGGTAGAGGGAGAGGAATGGAATGACGTTTCCTAAGCTATTATGGTTATTTGCATACTCACCTGTTATCTGCAGTGAGAATTTTGGCTCTGATTTGGCCATGGAAGCCAAAGGGAGGGAGATAATTCCTCTTCCCAGGGGGTAGACCACCTCAAGACAGCAATTGAGTGTTTCCTTCCAGGTCTTTGAGTCTAGGGCAAGTGGCATGAGAGGCAGGAGAAGCTTCCAGTGTATTTCTCCCACAGAGGCTGCTGGGAGCAAAGTGGCAAGGGATGGGGTGAGAGCTGGAGGCACAGGCCCCTCATCCCTGCCCGTGTGCAGAGGGACCCGGGTGCTCATTTCCATCTCATGGCTTGTCGGGAGCCCTGCATGTCGGCTGAGCCATGTCCCACATCCCTCTGTTTGATTCTGTGGGCTTCCCCGTATTCTTCTCAAAATCCCTTTTCTGCCTTTATCAGGGGTGGTGTCTTTTATCTTATTTAGAATCTTACCTAAGATTTTGTTTATGATAATAGCAACAATAATAATGTAGATATTTTCGCCATTTGCTGGTTAAAGCCTGCTTTTGCATACTTACAATAACCCTGTGGGAAAACACATATAAACTATTCACCACGTGGTATCCACATGGAAGGCTAGAATAAAAACTTCAGGCAGTAGCAAGTACTGGTGCGGGTGTGGGGGACTTGGAACTCTCAGACACTCCTGGTGAGAATGTAAAATTATGAATCCCCTTTGGAAAGACAGTTTGGCAGTTCCTCTAGAGAACTACAAACCTACGTCCACATGAAAACTTTTACACAGATATTCATTGCAGTCTCATTCATGATAGCCAAAAAGTGGATACGACCCAAATGTGCATCAGCTGGGGAATGGACAAATCAAATGTGGTCTGCCCACGGCACCTGCCACATGGCCCAGGCCTTGTGCCAGGTGAAGGGGACAAGGAGATGCAAAACCTAGTGTCTGTGCCCACAAGGCCCTCACACCCTCGTGGGCGGGACATGTGACAAACACAGCTGTCCCACAGAACAACTAGTGCAGCCATGGCACTCCCTGTTGGGACAAAAGAAGCTCAGAGAGGGAGGCATTTTCATCAGTTCAGTGATTGGGCTTGGTGTCTCAGAGAACTGAGTGTAGACCAATGATACCCTGTTGTGCATAGAGTGATATTGCGGTGCTTATTTGTATGAGCGTGTTTATGTGGACATACGTTTTCGTTTCTTTAGGGTTGTTGTCAAACTGTTTTTCCAAAGTGGCTTCATGATTTTGCATCCTCACCAGTAATAATGTGTGAGAGTAATAGACACTAGACAGGAAAGGCAGGGGAAAGAAAGAAAGCATGGCAGTCATCAGGGATGGATGGGCCACGGTGGCCACTGTGAGTCCCATGACGACCGGCTGCTGCTGATTCCCGGAAGGAAACTCCACCAATTGAAGCCCTCCCTGATGAACTCTCCTGAATAATCCTTATTCTCAGTATCCTCACCGCCAAACTCACAGGACTGTGATGGGCAGACAGGTTAATATGTGTTAAAATAATGTGTAAAGTGCAGAGCAAAATAAAAATTAAGCTTTTGACTTTATGTGGTAGCAAATGATGGGGGAGAAACAGAGACTGTCGCATCAGTGGATGGCGTTGGTTCAACCACATTGGTGATGTAAGAGGTGACTTACCTTGGGGGAGAAGATTAGCATTTCAGAGTCTCATCTGTGAAGTAGTGATGGTTAAAACACCTCGTTCGCAAGAAAAAGTACAAGTATGTTCTTTCTAAACTGTTAAGCATTGTATAAATATTTGGTGACTTTGTCATCTCCCTCTGTTCTCTTATTTTTCTTCAGACTATAAAATCTTAAAAAAAGATAAATTAGATCCACCTTCAGATTGGTTATAGAATCCGACTAATGTGAATTTGGTTTCCGTGTTTCAGGCCTATGTATTAGCATATTCATGAAAAATAGGAGAGGAGAAAGTAACTTCTTGCCCAATATATTCTAGTGAGGATTTGATAAGCAGAACAATCACCTAATTGGTACATTTCTATTTCTATGACTGTCAGGCTGAGACAGGAGGCTTCTTATGTAAATCAAGAGAACTGGGGAGACAGATGCTGATTTGTGGATTCCAACCATACGTCAAGACATTTTTCCAACTTGGGAGCTCAGCGCAAAGAGCAAGGTCAAAGACAACAGCTCCAAAATGAAACAACGTAGAAAGGAGTGGGGCCAGGCTGGATGAATGGTATTCTAGCTAACTTACTACTGTTACACACGAAGAGAGCAGAATGTACCACTCTGCATTACTATGGACTGACCCGTGTCCCTCTCAAATTCCTGTATTGAAGCCCTAATCTTCAGTGTGACTGTATTTGGAGATAGAGCTTTTAGGAGGTAATTAAGGTTAAATTAAGTCATAAAGGTGGAGTCCAGATCAGAGCAAATGGGTGGCCTTATGAAAGAGGTGAGCTCTCTCCTTCCTCCACTTTGTGTGGCCATGAACCCAGGCAGAGCCATGGGGACACGCAGTGAGAAGGCAGTTGTCTGCAAACCGGGAAGAGAGATCTCACCCGAATCTGGCCATACTGCCACTCTGATCGTGGACTTGCAACCTCCCCCACCGTGAGAAAATCGATCTCTATTGTTTAAACCACTCAGTCTATGCTATTTTGTTACGTTCTCTGTAATGCATGCATCCAGCAAACATTTATTTCTGTGACTATAATCTGTGCTAACACTGCACTGGCAAGGGCTACTACAACGTTGCTTTTGCTTTCTGGTGACTCAAAATTCAGAGAAAGGAACAAAGATGATTGAATCTTTACAAGTCAGACTTGCAATACAAGTCACAGCAAAGAACTCGGGTACACATAGGAGAACTTACTTGATTGTACTGCAGGGATCCCGGGGTGCTTATTTTAGGACATTTGAGCTAAGAGTTGAAGGATGTCTTGTAGATACATTAGGGCATGCCAGGCAGAAGCATGTGCAAAAGTTAGAAGGGAAAATGGAAACTTTGAAGAAATTTAAAGTAGTTTTCATGCATGGAGTACAGGATGGTAAGTGACATGGTAGGAGAGAAGACCAGAAATGTGAGTGAGGAAGGGACTGTCATACATTAATTATCTAATGTTCTAGGCTCAGAAGTGAGGATTTTATCCTGAAAGAAAATAGGGACCTTTGAAGATATTTTTCCCTTCATGAACTTGGGGGTTCTGCTGTTAGGTGAATATATATTTATAACTGTTATATTTTTCTGATAGATTGATACTTGTCATTACAAAACAATCTACTTTGTCTCTGGTAACAACTTCAACCTTAAAGTATATTTTGTCTGATATTATGGCTACTTGAGCTGTCTTTCGGTTACTGTTTCATGATATGTCTTTCCCTGTCCTTTGGTCTTCGATCTATTTGTGTCTTTGAACCTAAAGTAGATCTTTTGTGGACAGCATGTAATTGGATAATTTTATTTGCTTGTTTTCAGTCTGCCAATCTCTGCCTTTTGATTTGATTATTTAACTCATTTACATATCATATAATGACTCACAAGGTAAGATTTACTTCTGCTTTTGCTGTTTGTTTCCATGTGTCTTGTGTTTGTTTCTCTCTTTCTTCATTACTGCTGTCATGTTGTGTTGAACTTTTTTATGGCACTGCTTTTATTCTATTATTATTTATTTTTTTTACTGTATTTATTAAGCTGTTTTCTCAGTTGTTGTCTAGGGGATTATAATTAACATTTTAACTTAAAACAATCTACTTCAGATTAAACAACTGAATTTCCAAGATTGCTCCATCGGCTCCACTTCTTTGTGCTGTTACTATCTTGCAAATTACATCTTTATACCTGTTGAGTCCATCAACATTTAACTTTTAAATCAAATAGGAGAAGAAAAAAGAGTTTCAGATAAAAGTAAAATTTGTATTGAAGTCTTCATAATGTCCTATGCACTTCCCTTTACCAGGGCTCTGTTTTTCTTCGTGTGTTCTTGTTACCCTGTATTGGATTTTCATTTCAGCCCGATGGAGTCACATTAGTATTTCTCAAAGGGCAGTAACTTTAGCGAGGAATTCTCTCCATTTTCGTTTATTTGGGAAAAATCTTAAGTTTACTTTATGTTTTTGAAAGATGGTTTTGCTGAAAATAGAATTCTTAGGTGATATTCTTTTTCTTTCAGCACAGTAACTATGTCACCCATGACTTTTTGGCCATCACAGTCTGATAAAAACATCAACCATTAATCTCATGGAGGTCGCTTGTTTGTGATGAGGTGCTTCCTCTCGATGCTTTCAAGGCTCTCCTGTCTTTGTGTTCTGACAGTTTGACTAGAATGTGTTGAGATGTGGATCTCTTTGAGTTTAAGGGAGTAGTATTTTTCCACCAAATTTAGGGAGTTTTCATCCATTCTTTCTTTAAATAACCCTTCTCTCCTCCTCTCTCTTCTCCTTCTGTAACTCCCATTACACACACGCGTCTACGCACACGCTTCTGTGACTGTGTCCCGATTGTGTCCCAAGGTCCCTTAGGTTCTGTTAGCTTGTCTTCATTCTTCCTTCTTTCATTCCTCACACTGGATAATCCCACCTGACAAACGTCAAGTTCACGATTTTTCCCTTCTGCCAGCTCGCATATCCTGTGAGCCCTTTCTAATGAAAATTTTAATTCAGCTATTGTCCTTTTTAACTCTATAGTTTTTATTTGGTTCTTTTTTATAACTCTTGTCTTTTCACTGGTGGTCTCCATTTGGTGAGGCCTTGTTCTCATACTTCCCTTTAATTCTTTAGAGATATTTTTCTTTAGTTCTTAAAACATACATGATAGATGAGTGGTGCTCAACCTTCCTAAGGCCGTGGCCCTTTAATACAGTTCCTCATGGTGTGGTGACCCCCATAAAATTACTTTCGTCGCTACTTCATAACTGTAACTTTGCTACTGTTATAAATCGTGATGTAAATATCTGATATGTGTTTTCCAATGGTCTTAGGTGACCCCTGTGAAAGTTCGACCCCCAAAAGGGTCGCGACCCACAGTTTGAGAACCATTGCAATAGATAATTTAAAGTATGTGTCTAGAAAGTTCAACATTTGGCTTCCTCGGAGACAGTTTCTATTGACTGTCTTTTGTTTCTGAGTATAGGCCATACTTTGTTGTTTCCATCTCTTAATTTTTATTGTTGTTGAAAACTGGATATTTAAAGTAATAAAACATGGTAACTCCAATAATCAAATTCTCTCCCCTACCCAGGATTTGTTATTAATATTACTGTTTGTAGTTACTGTTTTTGCTGTTGCTATACGTTTGTTTAGTTAACTTTTTAGACTAATTCTATAAAGTCCATCTTCTTTATTATGTGCGGGCATGGAGATCTCTCGATTAGCTTTGTGGGCAGCTAATGATTGAAAGATTATAGCCGTAAATGCTTTGAACCAATAAGTATCCCCTTGGTGAGGGAGTTCTGTGTTTGTTAGCACATACCTTCTAAGCTCTGATGGTTGACACCACTTCCTGTTTGCACAAAGACTAAAAGTCAGCTAGAGGTAAGATATTAGGGTCCTGCATGTGCATGCAATCAGGAGTATGTTGGAACTTATCGAAGATCCTATGAATGTCTCTGCATTAAGATTGTCATTTTAAGTTTTTGGGCCAGCCCGGTGTTTGCCCCAACTGGTAATGTTGCCTCAGGCAACTGCAATGGCCTCTGTTTGTTTTTAACAAAAGCTCTGAGAGTAGGTTTATTTCCTCTTGGTGCTCTCTGAGTTAGATCGAGTAAAGACAAGCCCTGTGAATGGGGCTTTTTCTGACAGATCAAATGATAACAATTTTCGGGAAATAGAGCTGCTGTTGCTTCTTTTTTTTTGCACTCTAAATAATTTTGTCTCTTCCAGTGGCTACTAGTCTGTTGGTTTTCACAGCTCCCTTTGTTGTGAGTCTGTTTGCTTTCGGGGCTGCCATAGAGCTGGGGAAAGAGTGAAGGGAATAGGGCAAGTTAAACTTTTAACAAGTCTCAGTGTTCTCACCAGGATTCAGCTGTTTTCCTGGAATAAATGCTCATTCAGTTATTGCAAGGCTTTGGCTAATTTCCAGGGTTCTGCAAAAGTTGATTTTGACCTTTTTTTTTTTTTTTTTTTGCATTTATGGAGGAGTAAATTTTGGGGTATCTTTCCTCTGCCATTCTGGAAGTGCTTCTTGTATACAAGGGAGTCTCAGTGCCTTTGAAGAGACTTAACCAGAGGGATGACATAATCAGAGTTGTATTGAATTGATCATTCTGCCTGCTCTGGGAGGATGGGCATGAAAGAAAGAACAAGACACATGATGAGGCTTGACAGTCATCAAGGTAAGAAGTGCGTGGACTCGAACTAAGCCCTGTTGGTAACAAGCACTGTTGTTCTAAGTAAATACAGGCACAGCTTCAACAGAAGGCTTTATTGAAATAAAACTTTGATGGAAGTTTTCTTCCTATTGCATGGGAGTTTGGTCTCCAGTTAGCTGTCCTGCTGTGTTCTCTTTGTGTCTAGTAAGGGTAAGAATGTCAACTCGTTCCCAGGAATGTTTCTTAGTTACACACATCTTCTAACTGGTAAAACGCGCCTGTGAAGCTGTGGATGGCTGATTGGCGTTCCATGGCATGGGGCTACCCTGCATACCGTGACGCTTGTAACTGGGCGCATAACTGGTGGTTCAGGAAGCTATGCCTATAGAATTGTTATGCGGTACTCAGTTCCATGGGACCTGATGTATTATACTAAGGCTCTCATACCTGCTCAGTGTGGATCTTGTTGCTTGGCATTTGAATCATCAGACTGGTGGAGATGGGTTGGGGGAAGAGGCAGGTGAAGAGATAGCTCTCTTCTGCAAGGACTCCTGTGGGAGATGATTGTCTAGCCCTATACTGCTCCCAGGTTCTGCTTCCTGTCCTATATCTTTCTAAGAGAATCTGATGCCACGTGTGTTGTGAGTCTTACTGTTCGGTGACCCTAACACAGTGGGCTTTGCAGAACCCCTTGTGATCTGCTGTGGCATTTATGTATCTGGGGGTGGTCTACGTTCTTACCTGCTGTCCGGCACTCGTGCTGCCACAGCAATTGCAGATGATCTCCTGTGGAGATTGTTTTACTCTCCATACAAACCTAACTCATTATTGGAATATGTGTAATGAATAACAACATTATTTGCATTCTAATCTATTCAGCAATAATTCAATCTCATATTTGTGTATTAGTAAAAATCCATCGGATTTGATGATCCTTCAGTTCCTGTCCAAGTGCGGTCACAGTTACGATATCATCTTTTTCTCAAATAGCATTGAGACAGCATCATCGCCTTTATTTCACGTCGGAAATTTTTGGTTCTAAGCGGTTCGGTGGTTCGCTCAGTGAGACAGACAATGAATGGCAGCTCCATGATGTGTCCCGGGTCCCTCAGCCCCCAGTGTAGTGTCCTCCCCACCCCCATGGAAAGCAGAAGTTGTTAGCCCTGTCACAGTGAGCCCCAGTGCCAAGGGAAGCCGGTCTAAACTGATTTTGTTTGAGGTGATTGTTAGAAAGTGAGACACTCGCCCACAGAGCCAACAGGAAAACTTGGCAGCTCTTTTCAGGGCTCCTCAACCTTTCTGTTGAAAAAGGAAACTCTACTTCCTCATCACTTAACGCCCATGTCACAGTTTTGGTGAGGGCCTTGTCACAACTGGCAAAATTCTTTTTTCAGTTGAAAGCTGCTCATGCATATTCAGAGATGCAAATTCGAATGTGTACCCTTAACTGGAAAGAAGTTAATAACCTGTAATCGCTGCCTCTGGCACTTCAGCGCTCTGTGTCTTCATTAATCAGTGGCAAGAGAAGGTGGTTTCCCATGGTAACCGATTTTGTCTTTTGATGTGTGTATAGATCATAGTGGTTCATATTTCTGATAAAGGGATGTCTTCTTGGGATCTTATTCTTCACCTGAAATTTAAAAGATTAACAAAGAAACTTATGAGTGATAGAGTCTTAGAATTGGAATTCATGTTTGAGCAATCTTTTCATTTGATTCAAACTGAGTCTCAGAGAAGCAAAACAATTTTCCTGAGGTCACACAGCCCAAGCTGAGACTTCTTTAGCCATTACTAAATTTTAATACTTAAACAATATATTAAGAATTGATTATAGACCATTCATGGGGTCCGTTCTTCAGAATGCTGAGATGCAGAGGTCATAATTAGGTGGAAGAAACACACAGAAGTTTCATGTATATATTTCCTTCAGGGAATATATCCATATGGTTAGTTGATGGAATACTTGACCATTTTCCATTTGTTATGTATTATGTAAATGCAATGTGACAAGTGTTCTAGGAGGAAATAACATGATGAGACATAGCTCCTGCCTAGAGCCTGCAATTTAATAAAGCAACTAGCATATACACAGATAGGCTAATGGCTTGATGCCATTATACAGCCAAACATACACACAAATACATATAACCAAGACTATAGATAACCTAGTTCTACACTGTTTCCCTCTGTCCTATTATATCTTTTCTTTATTTCAGCCGTTTTTTTCTACCTCAGACATTCTGGCACCTTCTCCATCTTGAATCATACTATACCCTTTGAGATAGTCTAGCACAGTGTGTAAGTGGGGGTCAGAGCTGTAGTGCATGGTTTGTATCCCTGCTGTACATTGCTGGGTTAAGTTAAACTGTCTGTTTCATCTTTCCTTCATCTGTATTGCATGATGCTATAAAGGGCATATTCAGATGGTGATTAAGTCTTGCAAACTGATGTTCAACTTGAGTACCTGAATGCTTCTTGGAAGGCTTTGGGGGGCATTTGAAGAGCATTGCATTTGTTAATCTTTAAGGTCCCATTTCAGGTAGAAGTTTCTAAGATCTTTATATAACCTATACTTTGTAGGTAAGGAAATAGGGCCAAGTGCAGATAAAAAAACTTGAGTGATTTTCTGTAACTGGCGTTCTTCTGGTGTCTTGCTCCACCTCATCTATGATGCTCACCAGCTTTGGCATGGGCATGGCTTCAAACTCAAGCCCTGTCAAATTCCAGTTGTGTTACTCTCAGCAATTTAACTTCCCAGAGCTTCACATTTCCTCTCTGTAAAACAATGGTAGTAGTAACCTACCTAATTATAATTATTCTAAGCATGAAATAAGGTAACATATGCAAAATTCCTGGCACATAAAACATATGTAAGAAATACTGATTTTCACCTCTTTTCATGATCATCCCTTTCCTTGTGGTATGGCTGTGTGTGAGTGAAGATCTTTCTTTTCCTGTAAGAACATTATTGCCTTAAACAAAGACCCCCTAGCGTATTGCCCTTTGTATGATCCTTCAGTGCTTCTGTCAGTAGTAAGTGCTGCATAAATGCTTGCTGTAGGAATGGATAATGAAATCCTCTTCTGAAATTCAGATAGTTGGGGGGATAAGGTGGGACGGAACTTGAATGGCTTAATAGTTCATTATTATCAGTTCTTTGGTAGCGCAGATTGCTTGGTAGCACTGCTCAACTTTAGGGCCAGTTAGCTAGCAATCTGATGTATAGCAACGCAAGTCTTGGTGAAGAATGGAAGTGAATCCTTCTAGCCTTTTATTTTATCAATCAATAAGCATTTATTGAATTCCTACTCCATACCTTTGTGTATGGGAATATAAAAATGATTAAAACTCTCCATTACCTGACAGTCTAAAAGGAAAGATAGACGACTTGGTAGAGAGTAGACTTCGCCATTAGTGGACATAGTAATGTTATTAACTCCTGTAAGTGCTTTGCACATACTGAGCAGTCTTCTAAATGTTAGACTCAAATTAACTCACTTAACACTCCCAACCATCTCTTTCAGTAGGTACTGTTAACATTTCCATTTTACACATATGGGAAATGGAAAAAAAATGTTAAGTAACTTGCTAGAAATAGCACAATTAGTAACTGACAGAGCTGGAGATTTAATCTCAACAGTCTGGTTCCAGAGCTTTCATTTTTCATAAAAACCGATTTCCGAAGGGGGAGAGTTCCGTTTACGGGAAGTTCGAGGAAGGCTTTATGGATGAGCAGTCGCTCCGCTGGTGAAATGGGAGAGCTCAGTGAGTGAACTCAGGGTCTCTGGACTGCACAGACTGGATTTGAATCCTGTCTCCACTCTTCATTAGCTGTATTTTTGGGGCAAGGTATTTAATCTTTTTATATGTCATGTTCCTCAACTAGAAACTGAGACTAATGATATTGATACACGCCTAAAGTGAAGTATCTAAAGTGACCGGCGAATAGGATCAAATGAATTACAGCTAAAGATGAGTCCAAAGTGCAGATATAGATCAGATGAAGGGTAGTTAGTATTAATACCAAGTTGTGGATATAGACAGAAAAGAGCTGGGTGATGTGGGGAGCAAGACAGAGAAAGGTTCTCATCGGGTGCCCTGAGCGTCCCTAAGGTGAGGCTGAGGTGACTCCAGGGAGCCTTTGCGTGTTTTCCAGGTGCCTTGTTGTTGGCCTGGCAGCATCTTTCCTTCCAAAACATCAGCATTCCATCCCTGCGATGAGCATAGTGATGCGGGACTGTCACGGATGTGAGGATGACGCAGGGTCGCGTAGGGAAGGCTCTGGCACACCTTAGGTGCTCCAGCTGCCTCAGGGGAATCTAAATCTGATCACGGTCAAAGTGCCCGGAGGGGCTAGGAGTCAGGGACCATGTCATTTTCCAGACTCCTATTTGCTCTTCTCCTGGGGTCACTCAAGGGACTTTGGTCAGTTTCAGGGTCCGTGGTTGGCAGCACGGAAAGCCAATCAGTACCTCTTTAAAGCTGGGACACGACGGGATGCTTCCGGCGCTGTTCTCCGCGCTGGCAGAATGGCAGGCTTGTCACTATTCCCCGAGGCTCTAAATATGGATTGAGAGAAATCTTCTGAAAGTGTGAAGGGCAGACTTCTCCAGAAATTGGCACATGGCATACTAGAAAAGAACAGAACAGCGGTATCTTGGTACTCGTCCTCAGTTGGTTCTGGGAGGCACCACGAGGACCAAACAAGCGACGAGCGCTGAACATAATTTTCACATCGAAACGCGTCAGGTACCAAATTTGACGAGTTTCAAAGCAGTCGGATATACCGAGGTATTTCCCTTCCTGGCCTGCTGATCTGTGTCAAAGTTTAGGACAGTCTGCAGGACATTCACTTCC
The DNA here is from genome assembly GCA_004026885.1 of Lyroderma lyra. Lineage (NCBI taxonomy): Eukaryota > Metazoa > Chordata > Mammalia > Chiroptera > Megadermatidae > Lyroderma > Lyroderma lyra. Next base: position 32,487 of record PVJL010001455.1, read on the forward strand.
TGCTTCCTGCTTTATCATGATAGAGGAGGCACACTGGAGCCCCGTGCAAACCAACCTGATTCAGTTAAAGGCATCCTAATGCAACCTGTGCACACCGAGCCCTTCCAACATCTGATGTATTGACCAGATTTCATGGAAAGGTAATGCTGTTTTCAGTCTTTCCAGGAAAAAATACCAGATTATTACATAATTGAATGCCTTCGTAGGGGTAAGTTCTGGGCATAGAAAACACAGCAGCAACAGTTAATTCAGCTTGAGGATCCGGGGCTTTAGAAAGTAATATTCTTGATTGATGAGTAAGAGTTCAAAGGAAGAAGACTTGGACACACTAGGATGTGCATCCAGAAGTAATGGCTTCAGAGGCTACTGAGCATTTGGGACACCTTCAGTGGGGCTGTAGATTTGGATCTTTAAGGACAGAGAGGCAGGAAAAGTGGTTGAGAGTTTGGAAATAGAAAATACAGAAATTTTGAAATTCAAATGTGATATGAACAGTCGGGATTTAAAAGAGAACACAGAGCACACACATATTATTATCATACATTACTCGAAGCTCATAGGATCGGCTACATGCTGGGCAAAGAAATCAATACTTGAAATCTCTCAACAGACAGAAAGATTTTTCAAGCTCAGCAAGATGAATTTAATTTAATAGGGATTAAACAAAATGTCTTGCTGAATTAGACTCTAATTGCAGCAAAAAAAGGTGGCGGAGTCCTCGTACGTACATATGCATACAACATGCATGTGCACACACCTAGGAAGACCTGACATTTTATTTGTCCATAAAATCAAAAGGAACCAAAAGAGCGAGATGACTGTTGAAAAAGCTAATGCCACCTTAAGCTACACACGTGGATGGTGGCCAAATGCATGCACAGTGTGATGGAGAGGATGTCACAGAGTCTTAGCGTCCGGAGAGACTTGGCTCCACCAGCTACAGCTGTGTAGTCCTGGGTCATCTGCAGCCTCAGTTTAGTCATCTCTAAAATAAGGCTGGTTGATCACCACCCTTTCTCCGGAAGTCTTAAATATGAACATGTATAAACTGCTGAATATGGTACCTGACATATTCATGGTCAAGAAATGTTCATTTTCTTCTCCACCTACGGTAACGCCATTTCTGAGTTGACACTATTACAAATTCAATCAGGACATCTGCACACAAATGAGAAGTTTCCCAGGGAGAGATCAGATGGCCACAGTGGGGGCTGGACTTGGCATACTCTCCTCATTTTGTTAAAGAGAAAACAAACAAACAAACACGAAAATGAACACTGTATATGTTATTGAGGGCTTTCCTGTGGGAGGGGAACGAGTTTATTCAGAATAGCTTTAGAGAACAGAACGAAGGTCCCTCACCCTTCTTCTCCTTGTCCTTCAGGCCCTATGCCATTTCTTTCCAGCAAGACTTTCTTTGCTACTCCATGTTCAAGGAGCATCCTACAGCTGACTGTTGTCTTCGTCTGATGATATGACTAATGTTCATCTCCATGCTCAACTGTAAGCTCCATGAAGGCTGGGACGATGCCTGTTTTATAAATCACATGCGCAGCCCTGGGTTTGGGACCAGGTACATGGAAGCCCCTCATGTATTTGTTAAATATGGTTCCTGCCCTCAGGCCTCACGGGCCTGTGAGTGGGACTTCACAGGGAACATTGGTGTTACTAAGGTGCAGCAACCTCAGGACAGGTAAGGAGACCACACAGCCCCAAGCCAGACATTAGCGATCTTGAGCAGGAGAAGCCAACTCATTCACCTGCAGTAACTGGTGCCTCCTCACCCAATGGTCCAGCTCCCCACCTCCAGTTTAGGTCACTTGGTAGGGTCTTCATCTGACCACGTGGCCATATTGCTGAGAGTGAAAAGGAGATGACTTTGCCCCTCTGAGGTCATTTTCAGGGTTAACGAAGTGGAGAATCTCAGAGTGACACAAGGTCACAGCCCAGGAGAGGACTTTCAGCAAAGGCAGCTGGAGCAGGCACTGGAGCACAAGGGGTCTCACTTGTTTGGGAGGGCATCTTAGTCATGCAAATTAATGGGAAGGAAGCAAGGGGAGATGAGCACTGTTGACAAGGGACAGGAGACATATGGCAGAGGAGGAAATGCAAAGTTATGTCAGCTTGCAGTGATGCATAAATAACAGCAAGAGGTCTGCAAAAGCCGCGTGAAGACATCCAGGGTGTTATGTAACCAAGCCCCAGCGAGACGTGAAGTCAGTAAGCATTCTGATGTGCACTGTCTGACACGCCTGCTCTGTCCAACAAGCCTCGGGTTCTGTGGCCCTAGAGACAAGAGTTTGTACAACTAAAAAAAAAAAAAAAAAAAAAACCCTTTTAAAAACATGAATTTTCTTAATGCCTTGATCCGATTTTGGTGAAATCTCTTAGATGGTTCTAGAAGCCGTTCCCATTTTCATCCGTGCTCATTCATCCACTCATGCGAACTTTATCTATTCTTTCTGTAATTTATTTATTCAGCAAATTGTGTCTAGTGTGTGCCAGCCTCTGGGCTAGGTATTATGTCACTTCCTGGTGCCACTTCTCATGCTCAGCTGACAGTCCTCTCTCCATGAGGTTATTGCAAGAGTCTTCGCATTGATCCCGTCTCCAGCAGTATCCATGTCTAATCCATTCTCCACTCTTCAGCCAGGATGACCATTCTACATTGTGACATTGAATGTGTTTCTCCCCTGCTGTAACATACATTCCTTCCATTTTCTGTAAACAGCACCTACCCACTGACATTTTCCACAGTGTTGCATAGGAGAGTTATTAGTTACAGGTTGTCCTACCTGCTGCGGCTCAACCGACTGACTAGTCAGGGGGTGGGCTTATGTCCTATCTGAACCAATCAGAGAATCCCACTTTACCCTGGCTGTAGTGATGGGCTTATTTGGGCTTATGTCACAAGCTGAGCCCATCAAGGCAATTTTCTGAGAGCTGACTGGAGCTAGGACAGAGGCCAGATTCAAGGGGCAAAGGCTCTTTGCGTTATTGTCCATGGCTCAAATGACCACCACCTTAGTGACTTAAGCAACAGAGATTTGTTAGCTCCCTGTGTAGGTGAGAAGGCTGGCATTGGCATGGCTTAAGTTCTCTGCTCAGACCAAGGAAGTCTGAAATGACAAGGCTGGAATCTAGGTGTTGGCTGGGCTGAGCTTTTTTTCTGGAAGCTCTGGAAAGACTTCACTTCCCAGCCCCTCATTAGGAGAATCCAGTCCCTGACATTTGTAAGACTGAGACATTTGCTTTCCTTGCCAGTTGTCGACCAGGGGCTGCTCTGAGCTCGAGGCTGCCCACATTCCATGCCACGTGGCACCTCCATCTTCAGATCAAAATCGGGGTGTCAAGTCCTTCTCAGTCTCTGAATCTCTGACTTCCTCTTCTTCCAACATCTGGAGAAATTGTTCTGCTTTTAAGGAGCTTGTGTAATTAAATCAGATCTACTTGTCTATCTCCTTATCTTAAGGCCAACTGCTCTGGATAGCGTGGCCTAATAAAATGTTTGAATTCTGCTACTACATTCTTTTTCTTTGAGGTTTCTGTGGCTGTGAGGGTGGCGCGGGTGTCCGTCATGTGAAGAACTGAGTCTGCCAAGCAAGAGAAGAAATGTTAGGCACAGAGGAGAAGTGAGCGGGCTCTATTGCCTCGCAGCGTTTGTGACTTCAGTTAGCAAGCACTCTCTATTCAGCAGTTATGTAAGCCAGTTACTTCCGCTGACCATTCTCAGCTCAGTTATTGTCAGTTGCAAAAGAAGAGAATCCTTACAGATAAACATGCTGAAAACCCACAGGCTACTCCTTGTTCGTGGGACAAGGACCAAATAGTGCGTCCAGGGCCATTTGCCATCTGGTCCCTGAACGCTACTGCACTCTCATCTTTCACTGTTCGCTCCCTGTACACACGTGTACATACAAACGCATGCACACAACTCAGGCACACACAGGCTGGCACGTGCGCGAACACGTCATGCACACACATCTGCTGAGCCGTTATCGCGGCGAGTGCCGTGCATTTCCTTGAGCATGCCTGACTTTCTCTTACACAGGCTTTACTGTGGCCTTGAAGAGTGCTTCCACCCTATTCCACCAGACGGACTCCTACATGTTGTTTAGCTCTCAACTAAGAGGTTAGTTCTTAGAAGCTTTCCTTCACCCCCCAAGCAAAGTTTTGGGACCTTACCCCAGTTCTCACAGCACTACTTTCTGTATAACCTTACACAACATTGTGATTAATGTTGTGTAAGGTTATTTTTCCTTACAGACTTGCTGTTTCCCCTAACAGACTTGATGTTAGGAAGGTAGGGCACTGTCTCACTTATAGTTACACCTCTTGAGCTTCACTCAGTGCCTAGCACATAGTGATCACTGCATGAATGTTTGTTGAATAAAAGCATAAGTTGAACATCATATAGCCAGCATCCAATGAAAAATAAAAATCTCTCCAATTGAAGATAACTAGATTTTACCTGAACTTTGTCACTATACCCTATCTTGGACTCCTTTTCTTAAAATGTTCTGACCTCTTGCCTAAACCCATAGATATGGGCTTAAAAATCTTGGATCTGAAAACCAAAGCTATTATTCTTACTGGCCTTAGTGTATACCCACTTGTTGTTGCCTTTCTGACTGGGGCCACCTCTCGCTTCTCTGGAAATGTCTTGGCAACAACACAGCTGTTCTCTCCAGTTTGAGGGTCCAACCTTGGGCTGATTCACATGGTTGCCAACCCGCAGATTGGACTTGGCTCTGGCAATGGAGAACCACAGGTATCGGCTTTCAGCTCTATCAGTTCCAGCCAGTCTCTTTCAACTGGAATCAATAATTTTTTCCTTCTATATGATTGGTTCCAATAATTTCCAGCCAGTTCTCACCAGCACAGAAGTTATATCTTTACCTTTCATCCATCAATGGTTGAAGTCTGAAACCAGTATAGCTGCTGAAAGCTTCGTATCCAATGGGCCTGAGATGAAGTCAAGTGCATATCAAATTATGGCTTCACACTACTCAGTAGTTAGTTATTCACTGGATTCTTACAAAAAAATGTACCTCATCGCTTTGTCAGAGTCCCATCACGCCCTGTTGCTGACATGTGCTAATTTGACTTATGTGTATTTCCTGCCAACTCAGTGACTGCATGTAAATTTGTTGTTGCACCATTTCATACTTTAGAGCAGTTGATTCCAATCCTATTCCTCATGGCTGTGTGTTCTGGAGGGGTCTTGCTGATAACATAGATTAGTATAGCTTCTCACTTTCTGACTCCCTTGAAAATTGACATCAACTTGCAGCCACCTTGGTTTACAAGATCTCTTTAGATGCTATGTATTATGCTTGCAGGTAATTCTATCCCTGTCCCTTCCAACTCTATGTTGACTACCTTCCTACTTGGATCAAGTTTTATTTATCCCCTTTCCTAGTGGAAATGTAGTTGGAGATTCAGAATATCTCATATACTGCATGATTGCAAAGAAGTTGTGACACTGATTATATTGTCACTATTGATCAAGCAAATTTTTCTTCACTTTTTCCACCAGTAGGATTAGCATGTTTAAACACAGGACTCTCTTATAACCCTACTGGTCTTTAATTCCTAAGTTCCACCTGATTTCAGCCCTTCAATTTTCTTAGGTTAGTTTTGTCATCCATTTTCTACTTTCTTCAGTAGTCCTAGCTTCTTATTACACAAATGAGTTTAGGCTTAAATGACTGAGTATTACTGCCTCATGTCTTAGGATTCGACATGCACTGTACTAATTGTCTTATCTTTGTAACAGTCTCTAATTTGGTATTTAATTTCCTTGTTAATCAGTGGCTTATTTGGAAGGGTGTGTGTGTGTGTGTTTTACTTTTTTAAAAATGAAAACAGTAGAGAAAAATCAATGAAACTAAAAGCAAGCTCTTCGCAAAGATCAATAATATTGATGGAACTCTAATCAAGCTAACCAAGAAAAGAGAGAGAAGAAACAAATTACTGATATGAAAAATGAAAGAGAAGCCATGACTACTGCTGTTATTGATATTAACAGGATTATAGAGGAATATTATGAACAACTCAATACCCACAAGTTTGATAATGCAGATGACATAGATCAATACCTTGAAAGACAAACTACCAAAACTCACACACACACAAAAATAGACAATCTGAATAGGCCTCTTTCAATTGAGGTGCTTTTCTTATCACAGCCCCTTTACATGTGTCCCTGGCTACCTCTTAGGTAGCAGGTCAAAGAGGGCTTGTCTACTTTGAAGGGTGCTGGAGGGAAATCTGGAGAAGTCCTAAAGAGATACACCCTCACCTCACTTTCTAGTCTGTAAAACTGAAGTTGCAGATTCACACACAGGGCCCTCTGCTGATCCATGGCTCATGGATGGGATCTCTTGGTTTTCTTCCTTGGGGAGCTTCAGCCACTGAAGAAGTTGTGTCATTTGATTCAGCTAAGACATGAAGACATGTTTCCTGCAGATTAGCCCCAGGAGATGCTTGATCTAAGTGGTCCATTATGAAAACTCCAGCTCCAGAGAATAGACATCTGTGCAATATGTGCTCTTGAGTAATTTGGATCCCAATTTCTTCAAGTACCTGTTGGCTCAGGTTTTGTGGATTGCTTCCAAGGCTGGGCCATTTGTGTGTCCCCTCAGCCTTTTCTTGTTTCTCTGCCTCTGACAGTGGCACTTGCACTGCATCTTGGCACTAGGGTAGAGCATTCTAAAATTAGCTTTGTGCTTTGATACAATGATATTATTTCCCTTCAGTAATGAGAGACATAACTTTCCAAATAATGTTCCTGTTGTAGGAGGCTCCTGATCCCAGGCCCAACTCCCTAACAGTGCTAACTATCTTCATTTAATTTTTCCTCCAAGAATTAGAACCTTTTAAAAATAGGTCGTATGCAGGAAGGTGAGTGGGCAGATCACTTTTTATTGTCACTCTACCAATCACCCAGCCTATACCTTAGGAGGGTTATTAGTATTAATAGCGAGTCACAGCTCATAGAAAATCATGTAAGACCCATCATTCTGTTGATACATGGAATTTGAAATGGACACTTACAGGTTGTCTATAGTTTGTCATAGCATTTCCTCATCTCCAAAATCAATGATAGACTCTCTTAACACTGACTCAGTACAAGATAGATTTCTTTTCATTTCTCTGCCCTATTTTCTAGCAATTGTTACCCACTTGAGTGATTCAAGAAAAGTAGGAACTATATGAGTCATGTATTAGCCAGACACATACATAAAGAAGCATCCCATAATGAGCTCACACAGTTAACAAGGATGTGTCTTCCCACTGTCTGCCCCACCATCCCATTCTGCTAAATCCGTGTACTCCCCAAAAGAATTGAAAAACAGGTGTTCAACCCAAAATTTGCATGCAGTTGTTCATAGAAGAACTATTCACAATAGCCAAAAATGTGGAAACAACCCAAATGCCCATCAACTATGAATGGATAAATAAAATGTGATATACAAACAATAGAATGTTATTTAGCCATGAATGAAGTACTGATGCATGTTACAACGTGAATGAACCTTGAAAGCATTGTGTAAAGTGAAAGAAGCCAGGCACAAGAGGGTATATATTACCTGAGAGCATTTATATACAATATCCAGAATTGGCAAATCCATAGAGACGGAATGCACATTAGTGGTCACCAGAAGATGGAGGAATGAGGAATAACTACTAAATGGAGAGAGAGTTTCCTTCTAAAGTGAAGAAAATATTTGAGAATTAGATAGTGGTGACGGTTGTAAAACATTGTGAATATACTAAGTGCCAGTGAATTTGTACACTTTAATAACTAGTTATAACTAATAACTAGGCTGATAAATTTCAGGTTATGTGTATTTTACCACAATAAAAATATGGAAAAAAAACTATGAAAATTATAACACAAATTAAATAGAATATTTATATATCATAGGATTGGGAAAAGCCTTTCTATATACAAACTCCTGAAGCCATGAAGCTCAGTATAATAGACAGTAATGATCTTATACATGACACATGTAAGATGTATTTGAGAACCAAAGTTAAAAGCTTTAAAATATAAAAATACAACTTGATGAAAACAATTTAAAAAAATAATAAATGTTAAAACACATAAAGGAAATTCACAAAATATACAAGGGCTGCCTGGAAAGTATCCAGCCATATAACTGTTCTCATTATGCTGACAATGGCTCGATATTTTCTGGACAGCCCTCATAAATGCTTTTAAACATAAACACTTCACTAATATTTTTAAAATAAAAATTAACACAAAGAAATAGTTTTTATACATATGAATTTAAGACATTGCAAGCATCCTGGACAGACAAGAGAGTATCGAAAGGGATACTCTTACATGGCGTTGGAAGTTTAAAATGCTACAGTAATTTTGCAGTTTCTATCAAAATTAAATATGTGCATAACCGATGTCCTTGCAAATCTACTTAGATTATTTTATACTATAGAAGTTCACTTTATTTTACAGAAATAATAGCATGAGGGTTTTAACTACATACGTGTCAGAATTTTAATTGCAACTATATTTGTGATAACAGTGGAAACAGCTTAAGTGGTTTCCATTTCTTTGGGTGGGAACATTTCAATTAAATACAGTATAATGAAGTGCTCTAGAACCATCGAAAATAATGAGGTAGAGCTACCAACAAAGTACCAAAATGGAAAGGTAGCCATGCACTACATACAATGATGTGGGGGAAAAGGAAGCCACAGAAAAATACAGTATGGTCTTGAACCTTAGTGCTGGAAAGGGTAGAGGGGAGCGAATTTTATTTCTGATTTATGTACCTCAAAATACAATTTAGTCATCATGTTTGAATTTTTATTTAGTTTTGCATTTCTGTGTTTTTAAAAATAACTATTTCTACCTCCGTAACTTTGAAAATATTCACTGTTCCTTCTGGGCTCATCATCGTAATTCCACCTGCTCTCTTGGGACAGGGGCGAGTTTCTTCTGCTCTGTAGGTGCTGGTTTGCAGAGCGTAGGACGCTTCCCTGACCTCACGAGCACCCCCTCTGCCGGCCCGCTGGCTGTCACGCAGATTCCCGGGGAGTCACAAACCTCCTTTCCACACGGGCCCCCGGGGGAGATGAGCATTTGGGAGTTTATGAACAGTCACCTCCCCTGTGCTAGCCCTCCAGGGCCGAGGTTTGCATTTCCAACTTTTCACCTTGGAAATGTGCTGCCGAAAAGAGCCAGGAACTATGTCAGGACCTGAAACGGAAACGCATGGGAACCAGAGACCAGGCACTCCCGCTCCGTCACTGCTGCTTTCTCCGCTGTCGTCTTCCTCCCTCCTCCATCGGCTCCCTTCTCCTCTTCTTCATCCTCCTCTTCATCCGTACTTGGGTTTTGCCGATGCAGCGACTCGTTCAGAGAAACGGCCTCCTGTTTGTATCGGAGGCCCGGGCTTTCGTTCGGCCCACGGCAGACCGGTCTGTCGGGCCTGTAACGTAGGCGTGCTGCGCCGTGGCCAGACTGCAGGTTTTTGGAGGGGATGGGAATGACAGATCCCGTTTCCTCATGTCCACGTTGAGTCACCTGAGCGGTCTTTTGGTGGGCTCCACAGATCGAAGCAGCCATTTTATACAAGACCAAGCCCCTTGTCGTGAGTCAAAGGCTAAGAAGCAAAAACTTCCTCCCTGCCTGTCTTGTTTTGCACAATGAACAGAACAGGTGGTTTTTATGCAGGGAAATAGGAAGCTGATCCCACAATAAAGTGACCTTATCATGGGAGGCAGGGCTTATGGACATCTTTACATAGCACATCTTTGCAGTCTCAAGAACATTGGTTTAAAATTCAGCAACACCAGTGATGAGCTGTGTGATGTCTGTGGAAATTACTGCCTTCTCAGAACCTCAGTTTTCTAACTTGTGAAAGGAGGATTAAAACTACCTCCTGCTTATAAGACAATTGAGGGGACTTAACAGGATGACAGTGAGTAGCTCTCAGCTCTGTGCCCGACACACAGAAAGAACTCAATAAACTGTCAGGAGAAAATGGGCTGCATGGAAAACTAAGAGATGAAAAAACATACCAGCTTTCAAGAAATCCCCAGGAAATGACTAAACTGGAGATGCTGGCTGATCAAGGCAAGTGAGGATTTTGTTATTAATATTTTATCAGAACATTTTCCCTATCTTTCTCCTAAATCTTTTCTAGGCATTTTCCTAGACTAAGAAGGATGTTTTTTTTCCTTACAGAGATTTAAGACAATTATCTTCCCTTACTCATAATTTTTGAATGACCTGAGTCAGTATTTACCATTCATTATTCATGTGCTAAAAAACAATTATTTAGCACCATTGTGTGTTAGGCATCGCCTTAGGTATGAACAAAAACTGGAGTCCTTTTACCTGCCTTCCAAGAGCCCTCGAGTTTGATTCTCTCCTTCCTGCCCCGATGTCAGGAATGCAAGGAAGTGAAATGGGTTGAGGATTCTACATTCCAATTGGAGCTAATCTTAGTGAGTATATGGGCATACAGATGGTCCCCAGCCTACGATAGTTTGACTTAAATGATTTTTCGACTTTCCTATGGCACAAAAGTGATACCCGCTTAGCGGAAACCATACTTTGAATTTTGAATTGTGAGCTTTTCCAGGACTAGTGATATGTGGTACAATACTCCCATGATGGTGGTCAGTGGCCGCCGCCTTCTGGGTTGGTGGGTTGGTTTCAACTAAGTCTCATTTTCCTGATAGTCCAAATCTTGTTACCAGTACTTATCACCGTATGTCTTCATTTTCATATCCAGCAGGAAAGAGAGCATCTTCGGTCCGACATGTTTAGTACTATCTAAGATTTACTATGATTGGAGTGGCTTAGGTCACGTACTCTTCCCTAGTCATCTCTTGGTCAGAGGGGAAGGTTACACTAATGGGCTTAGCTCAGTTTTCATAATCCAACCCTGAGAGACAAAGAGATAAAGTGACTTTTTTAAGTTCACAAAACTAGCTATCTAGTAGAACTTTAAATTAATTTTTTTTTCTGACACATCACCTGCTGCAAGCTACTTGGGGGTGCAATGCTCTCTTTTATCTGTGTTCCAACAGAAGAGTTTAACTATTTGCATCTGGTCTGCACACTCATCTCCCTAATTCCACTCACGGTTTTTTCCACTGACCAGTTCTGTGACCCTCAAGCCAGTGCCAGCCTCAGTTTTTTCATCTCTAACGTAAGAGGTAGAATGTCTGTCCTGCATCTGGAGAAATGCCTTGATGCCCACAGAAACACTTGTGAGATTCAGAGGGTCACAGAGACACATGATGTTCTTGTTACCGTTAGTGGTAGTATGTATTAGTTTTACTGGCTATTGGACAGCTCCTCTGACTGTGATGGGCACTGGTGACCACTGGTCCTCTGCTTACAAGCTCCATAAAGATGGGGATGGGGTCTGTCTTGGGTAACTATTTCTGACAACAGAGCACAGTTCTGGGTACATGGAATAATGCACAAGAATAATTCAAATGAATGATTTAATCCACATTCATTAGTCTGAGATTTGGAAGGCTGGAGCCTTCTTGACAAATAACATTGGGCAAGTTATTCAACCACAATGTGCCTCTCCTTTTTCCCATCTAGAAACCAAGGATAATAGTAAATTATGAGGGTCAAATGAAAGAATACATGTAATGCTTCTAGAACAATGGCTAACACACAAAAAACACTAAAAATGTTGACTGTGCTTATTTATGACATGCCGATCTTGTGTGTTTAGAACAAGTCTAGGTCACAAAGGTCAATTAAGTCGAGATTCATTGAGTGCTTGCTGGCCATGGGGTGTACATAGATGAAAGACTCGCATTCTACCTTGAGGTGTTCTTAATCAGTGGGCCCCTGGGGGCCAAGCAGGCCTGGGCTCTCCTCTGCCCTGTGAGCAGCCATTTCAGATTCTACAGGAGGCCGTTCTCAGTTTGAAAAGACAGCTAGGCTTTCAGGTGTCTAGATGAGCTGAAACTCAAACATTTGGTGAGGGAAGGGAGGGAGTCTTTATAAATAGAAAATAAGTAGGAAGAGGTTTTTATTGAGGGAATCTAAAAAAGCTCCTGGACAGCCTTCAAAAATAGTGCAATGTCACAAAAACATTCCACTTTGAAATGGCTCGCTTAAAACGGCTTCTCCTGGATTTGGAAAGTTGCAACCAACAGAACCTAAAGAAGAGCTCGAGTGGCCTCTTTCTGCTTTTCATGTGCCGAGAAGCTCAAAGTTTCTATTTTCTGTCCTATCTAGAGCCAACAGGGAGGAAACAGGGTATTGGACAGACTATAAGCAGCCATGAGGTCATTTTGGGGAGCATTATTTTAACCAGATTATTCTGGAAATGAAACTGTCTTAGGAAGAGAGGTACTAAAGTGTACATCTTAAGTGTTTTAAAAATAAACCTGGAAGGAAGGAAATACAAAGCTTACAATTCATCCAAATTCAGCTCCAGAGCTAAGACAATCTCTAGCATCTGGCTTAAATATATGAAATGTGGAGGAATTTGCTGAGCAGCTATTTAGTTATTAGCCCCTATAAGAGGAGAACCAAGGAAAAATACAGCATTGATTTTTCCAGGCAAAGAGGAGCTCCTACTTGAGAAGAGTGAAAAAGCTTCTTATGAGAAGGGTCAGAGGATGAGGGAGTTCAAGATTTTCAGGCTTGTCTATTCCAATGTTCTTATCGCAGGTCTAGATACTTCATTCTTTCCCTATCAGGGACCTAGGTTTGACACATGAGACTTGCTGAGACTGTTTATTTAGCCTTTTTTGCAGTTATTATCCTGACCATCTGATTTACACATAGCCTATCTTCTAGCTACAGGCATAAACGTCTTTTTTAAATGTATCAGAGAGTTCTGGACTTTAGATCATGCTTTAAGTTGACAATTAGAAGCATTGGGCTAATTTTTTTTTTGGGGGGGCAAGGTTTCTTGTGCTCACTCTTCAAAAAAAAATTTTTTATGCCACAATTCTTACCCTTTTCTTTGCTACCAAACTGATTAAACCTCATAGCTACTCAGTCTCCTAAAGCCTTGTCCTTATCCCATTAATGAAAGATAAAAGCCCAAGCCCTCATGATGTCACTGCATCCTACTTCCTCCCAACAATGGAGATTTTGTTGCCTTCAGGTCTGTGAGGAAACCAGTTGCCAAATCCTGTCTGTTCGTCTGCCTCATAGAACCACCCTGTCTTGGGCAGGGTTTCCTGGAAACAGTATGTGAAGTAGAAACTTGAGAAGTACAGTCCTAGGGTGGCAAGAGTGAGGGAAAGGTGAACAGAGGCAGGGAAAGGCAGGAAGCAATGCACGATGCTACACGATGAGCCGTGAAGATTCTTAGTTGCTTGCTGTGAAGATGTGACTGTTTGGTCCTGTGGGCATTTTTGGAGTTCTCTGGCTACACAGAAAAGTACACTGAAGCAGCTTATTGAAGGGCAAAACGCAGACAATTAACTATGGGCTCCTCTCTTTCTCCCACCCCACTGATCAGAATCTGACCTGCAGGAAGTCCATTCCCTTGTAGGTTGGGTTGGCCCCTTCAGCCCTGACTGGGGAACACAGATCCCATGATTGCAGTGTACTATTTCATCTGAAACAGAAGAGGCGGGAAAATCAAGGAGGAGCAGTAGACTCCAAGCATGCGTCGGGTCATGGATCTGCTAAGCATGCAAGAAGTGGTGGTAGCTGGGGAAGAGCTAGTGGGTGTAAGTTGGAGAGACAGCTGAGACTAAGAGAATCAGAGAAGGCACATAGATATGTCTAGTAGATCAGAGTTTGCAAGAGCAATGCTGAGTGCACTTCCAGAGGAAGAGAGATGCAATGTATGATGTTTGACAGTGAAGTTCACGAGCTCATCCTAGAAAAAGTGCTGCATACCTCATTACTGAGTATCATGATGGTCACCTTCGAGGTACTCCCATTGGCAAGCTATGCCCCTATGCCAGCACCTAGGCCACCCTTCAGAGCAGTTTTGGAACTCTTTCTGGAATGACCATCAGAGCTGTCATCATATTACCCCGATGTCCTGAATATTATCAAAATGTCTTTCTTTAAATATTTCCTTTATCTTCAGGTAAAGAAAAAAGTCACTGGGGGCCAGGTCAAGTGAGTAGGGAGGGTATTCCAGTACAGTTAATTGTGTGCTGGCTAAAAGCTGCCTCACAGACGGTGCCATGTCAGCTGGTGCATTGCCGTGATGCAAGAGCCAGGAGTTGTTGCCAAAAAGTTCAGGTCGTTTTCATCTTACATTTTCACGCAGCCTTCTTTAGCACTTCCAAATAGTAAACTGGGTGGACTGTCTGTCCCGTTGGTACAAATTCATAATGAACAGTCCCTCTGATATCAAAAAAGGTTAGCAACATTATTTTGACTTTTGGTGGTGGAGAATTGGCTGACTTCCATTGTGCACTTTGATACTTTGTTTCAGGGTCATATTGGCATATCCATGTTTTATTACCAGTGATAACACGGCCCAAAACATCATCTTGCCTCTCCATAAGGTCTTGCAAACTTTGACTCTCTTTCGCTTTTGTTCATTGATGAGCTCCTTCGGGACCATTTTTGCACACACCTTGCCATGCCAAGATTTCTAGTTAAGATTTTCCTGTTTCTCTGTCAGTGTTTTTGCTTGGTCTGCTAGGCTTCTGACAGTCAGCCAATGATTTTGACTCACAGTTCAGTGAGTTTTTGCAATGTTTTTGTCACTTCTGCTCGTTACTGGCCGCCCTGACCTCTCTTCATCAGTGACACTTTCTCTCCCCTCAGAAAAACATTTAATCCATTTGCACACTGCCATTTTCTTCATGGCATTATTCCCATAAACTTGGACTAACGTGTCCCTGATTTCACTTCCACTCTTGCTAAGAAACTTAATTTTTATTCATTGCTCTAATTCAAGCTCCGACATTCTGGCAACAGCACACAAAAACACACAACAATAATGAATGCCACTCAGCAAGACACCACCACACGTCGACACGAACACAGCTGTGGGACACACCAAGGTTATGACACCTCACCGAATTGTACAATGATGCCAACATAAGCGCACAGTGACAAGTTCGCTAACTTAATTGTCAGACCTCATAGGTACCCATGGATTATCAAGGGTTTTGCCTGAATTACCTCTGTCAGAAGTTGTACACAATATTAAAAAAAAAATCCTACCATGAATTATAATTGGAGTATATATTTATCGAACATGTAGCGTCTCAAATACTTTCTGTGCTCTATTTTCTTTTGTCTGCTTAAGTTCTGTTAGTAACCCCATTTTCAGATTAAGAAATTAAAGCTCAAAAATTTGAAGAAATTTTCCGGGTGTCACCACTAAGTGGTGGAACCATGATTCACACCCACCATGATGAGCTTCTAAAACTCACCTCTTAGACTAGATACGGACTGCCTTGAAAATGTGAACCAAGTACAAGGAATTTCTCCAGGTGTTCTCTTTTGATATGCAAGTATGCTTCCACGCCAGGAGCACTTACTGCCCATAAAGGATTTGCTCATTCAGCTTTGGATTTATGTAAGCTTAGCTTGAAAGCCACCTTCAAATAAAATTACAACAAGGTTCAGCCCCTGTCCATCCTAGGCAGGGCACTGTTTGGCCTGCCGTGGCCCAGCCTGCCATGAAGGACACGCACTCAGCAGAGAGCAGATGCGGCAGGTAGGCAGAAGCACATCTTGTGGAACGCTGGGGCACGGCCAAGAGGGAGGAAGGCCTTGCTTAGTGATCGTTGGACCTGGAAGGGTCTGAGCCTGTAGTAATGGCTGCCGAAGGCTTTGCCAGGGTGAGCAGGCTCCACAAAGAGAGGAAAAGGACCGTCCCCTTGGCACAAGAGCCTACCTCGGCATGGCAGTTATTTGACAGTCCAGAAGCAACCTTCTGCTGCCCCCAGGGACAGCCCCACAGCGGGGAGCCTCGTTGGTTGTGGCATCACAGGTTTTTTATGAGTAAGGGAGTATTTTCCTTTTCTGCTATTTTATTCTTCAATCCTAGGGATTCCAGGTATTTTTTTTTTTTCATTTCCATTTTGTAAATCATAAACTTGTATTGGAGAAAGCCCTTCTTGGTTCCCATAAATATTATTTCTGCTGTTGGGGAGTTCCCCGATGGTGTAGTGGCTTATTAAGGCTTTGGCACTGGCGCTGTCAGCGCTGCGGCCTGGGTTCGATTCCCAGCCAGGGAGCTACCCACATACCAAAAAAAAAGCAAAAAAAAAAAAAAAAAGCAGAAAAAAAATTATTTCTGCTGTCACACACTCTTCATACATCTGTTTGTCCTTTCTGAACAACTGAAATCACTTACTTATTTGTATAATCACTGTTTCATGGGTGCTTTGTCCCTTCTGCTAACCTACAAGTCCTGTAAGGGTAGGGAAGGTGGTGTCCTCTTTTCTGCTGTATTTCCATCGTTTGGCGTAGTAGTGAGTACAGCCTAGGTGCTTAAAAACATTTTTGTTCTTGAGTGAATGAATGAAAGAAACTTTACCTCTTAACACCTGAGAATTAGAAGAGTTATTTAGACTTAAAAGCAGCAGTTCTACATTCTGAACCTAACTTTGGAGTGCATAGCAAGTTTGGGGTCCCTTTCTTAGGAAACCTCTTCTGTAGACTGTGCATTGTTTAGCCACGTTATTAAACTGTAACTCGCGTCTCATTTTAATAAGAAGTTTCATAAATCCCCGCTTGTTTTGGATTGGCCCCTGACGCCCGGGCGGAGATGGGCCTTCAGGTGAGGACCAGGTTGCCCCAGCCCTGAAGAGAGGGAAGCCAGTCTGTGCGCCACAGATGTCGCTAGGCTGCAGGTTTGACGTCCTACTCCCCTTTCTTCCTCTGCAAGAAATGTAAGCTTTTGGGATGACATGAAATTAACGATAATTACGCCAGTGAGAAAAGCACAACCTTTTGATATTTAGCTAATGACTCTGTTAGTGATTATTACAGTTGCTTTGAGTTAATAATTAGTTGGGATGAATATGGTAATAGTGATGGGAGAACAGTCTTACAGTGAGATTAATTAGATATAAACCTTGGAGAGGCTGGAATAAAAAAAAGATAAGAGAGAATTGTACAGTGGCGAGAGCACCGGCTTTGGAGCTAAAGAAGTGGGTTTAGTTGATCGATTCATTGATTGACACATGCATTTTTTAATAAATATGTATTGACCACCTACTGTGTGGGGGGCATTCTTCTAAGTTTTAGAGCAACAACATTGATCAAAAGAAAAGGTTGCTATCCTCGTAGAGCTTATACTGTGTTATGGGTTGAGTTGTGACCCCTCCAAATAAATTGAAGTCCTAACTTTGGGTATTTCAGGGTATGACCTTATCTGACAATGAGTTTCTTGCAAATGTGATTAGTTATGTTATGATGAGCCCCTAATCCAGTGCGACAGGTGTTCTTATAGAAAAGGGAAATTTCTTCCTGCCCCCAGCTTTATTGAGATAGAATCGACATATAGCAATGTGTTTTAGCTGTACAACATGATTTTATTTATTTATATATATGTGTGTGTGTGTGTGTGTGTGTTAGGAAATGATTACTGTAATAAGGTTAATTAACACATCCATCACCTCACATAGTTACTATTTTTGTGTATGGTGAAAACATTTAAAATCTTCTCTCTTAGCAACTTTCAAGTATACGATATAGTATTGTTAACTGCAGTCACTGTTTACATTACATCCCCAGAACTTACTCATCTTAAAACTGGACGTCTATACATATTAATCACCTTCATCCATGTGCGTCACGACTCCCCTAACCCCTGACCCTTGACAACCACCAGTCTACTCTCTGTTTCTGAGTTCAGGTTTTCAAAATTCTGCACCTAGGTGAAATCATACAGTATTTGTCTTTTCTTGTCTGACTGATGTCACTTAGCATAATGCCCTTAAGTTTCATCCATGTGGTCACAAAAGGCAAGATTTCCTTTTTTATAGATCAATAATATACCACTGTATACACGTGGGCTGTCCAGGAAAAATCCAGTCACAAATGCCTCTATTTTTCATATTACATAGCTGGATACTTCCCAGACAGCTATCGTATATGACAGATTTTCTTCATTTGTCGGTGGACACTTAGGTTGCTTCTATGTCTTGGCTGTGAATCATGCTGCAGTGAACATCGGGGTGCCGATATTCTTTGAAATAGTAATTTTATTTATTTATTTTGTTGATACATACCCAGAAGGGAATTGCTGGGTCACATGGGAGTCAGTGTTTTATCTTTTCACTTTTAGTATTTGGTGTCTTTTATAAAAAAGAAGTTTTTTCAATTTAATGTAGTTTAATGTATTAAAATTTTATGATATGATTTGTGCTTTGTTTCTTGTTTAAACGTCCATGTCTACATCAGTGTTATAGAAATACAGGGTCTGCAGAAGTAACGCCCTTTTTAAAGTAGTATAGTATAAACAGACTTGTTGTCTTAGTAACCATAGTAACCTTTGTGTTCCAGGTTTGATGAACACGTGTTCCTAAAAAGGGGGTGTTATGTGTGCTGGACCCTGCATGCTTCATTATATCTTCTAATTACTTTAGAGCTTTTTTTTTAATGATTAGGTCTTTAACTTATCTAAAATAAATGAATCAATTGATCAATCAGTTATTACCATTTTATATATAAAGGATACATTTTCTTAAATAACGAACATTTCCCATGGAAATAGGTTACATCCCTGGGACTCCTCGTCTGAACTGCAGAACCTAGTAAATTATTTGAGGACTATTTTCTCCATTTTCCCAGGGATGGTACGCAGTTAGTGTCATTCTGGACAGATAGGATATAGTTAATTTGCTACATACAGTAGACTCCTTAGGGCATTAGGTCTTACTTCACTTGGGGAAACCCAACTGGGAAGTGCCAGGGTGTACGGTGTCTCCTCATAGTGTTCCAAGTAAGGTAACAGTGCTTACCTTCCAAGCTCAAAGAGTCGTACTTCTTAATGTTACTACTGTTACTTTGCAAATAAAGAAACTGAGTCTTAAGAAGCCAAATGACGTGCTCAGGATGATACAAATAGTTATTGAAATAATGAGATAAAAATCTAAGTTTCAAAACTCCAAATACATGCTCTTGCCTACAAACTACCAATGAATTTAACATCAGCCCAATCATGAAGGATAGTCTCTTGTGAACAGGAAATTCTACTGTATAATATAGGCTAAAGGCAAATTAAAATGGACTTTTACTAATTTACTGTCTCTGATTATATGAGACAATTTGCCCCTTTGAAGACAAAGATGCTAATCAGTCTTTAAAAATATTTTGTATCTGTGTGCAACTCACAACATCCCTGGGAGGTAAGTAGGGCAACCCTTAACACTTTTACCCCTCAGCTGGGGTACGGACAGTTCAGAGTTTGACTGTTTTGCTGGAGTCATACAGCTTTCAGGGTTGGGGTCTCTTATACACCAAATCCCATGCTTTGTCTGTGGATCCTGAGTATTTTAATCTCATCAAACAGTTGGTACTCAGCCTCTTTAGGGTTTAACTATTACTGATTACCATTCTCAGGTCCATCTGTATTGATATTGGGTTACTATGGAGGCACGCATAGTATTGGTCTCTCTATAGGATAGTGACCGGGCATATTTTAAAATGTTCTTAGAAACTCAACCAACACTACCTGTCTTTGCCTCCATGATCTGTTCTTTCTGTGCATTACATGGGCTAGCTTTCGGGGGTGGTAATGGAGTTTTTAGAAAGGAAGTGAGCATTCCACGCATGGGATGTAGACTCCATTCCGTTAAATGCCTGAGCAGAGGCTGTTGTCATGGGGAAGCTCTAGATCGGATAACTAGAAATGGGCCGTCCCTTGTGATTGGATAGGGGTGCTTGCTTGGTCTTCTCTGCTTGGTTCTGAGTTAGAAGCAGGAAGAAAAATGGGGAAAACTGCCAGTTGTGAAGCAAATCCTGATTGTTTGGGGCCAATTATTACAGACATTATTGTTTAGCTTCCTGGATTATTACTAGGGAGAGCATTCTAGCCTCCTGTAAGCATGAGTTACAGCAGGGACTGGCTTTCTTAGGGTGTAGTGTAAAGAAGAGGGGGATTTCCTGGGCAGGTTGCTGCAGATCGTGGGTCAGAGTTCTCTTTTCATATGTGGACTGACCCTTGTTTATTTGTATAGTGAGTCTCTTAACATATCTGTCTAGTCAAACTTTTTGAAATCAAAGAACCAGTCTTAACTCCGTATCTCTGGCACCTCACACAGCTCCCGATAAATGCGAATTGGTGGGTGGGCAGAAGGAAGGCAGGGGAAGGGGAGAAGAAAGGGCAAGAGGAAAGGTGAAAGAGAAGAGTGAAACGTAAAAAGGGGGCGATTCTGTACAGGGGATGAGATGGAGGGAAGGATGGAAACTGGGTGAAACACCTCTCTGGGAAGAAACACTGAGTAAGTTGGCGGGAGGCAGTGATTCTTCTCAGGGAGTCATGTTGATCCTAGTTGATTTGTAATTTCTTTCTAGCAGGGCCCCACCCAGCAGAGGAGATTCCACCTGTAAGTGGTCAGGAGTTAGGAATACGGGATAATGCAGCGAAGGGCAAAGGCGATACAGAAAGTGAGGGCTGCAACAGATTTCGAATACTTGAAAATGCAGTTGTAGTCATGAAAAGAAAAACTTGCTCTGAAGTATGCTGCGGCTATATTGAGCTGCAGGGACATAATTTAATACACTTCAGTGCCTCTCCTGAGGTTTTCATTCCTTTTCTGAAATGCTTTCATTTTATAAACCTGAAAGGATGGTCCCTTTGCCAGTGGAACTTTGTGCCAAGTGTCCTGAAGAGATTGTGTCTAAGTGGAATCCTTCCTTAAACATGTTTTTTTTTTTTTTTCTCCTAAATGTGTTCTAGGGCTGGGTGGGATGTGGGGCAGGTTCTTAGCTACTTCACCATCAACAAGATTCTCTGGTCAGTTAAACCTGGAGACTGTTTCCTCTGTCACCCTCAGAGATGCTTGATGATGACATGGACATGCTGAAGGCTCTGAAAATCTTGCAGTTAAAAAGATCGATTAACATTTTTAAAAATGCATTGTTTCCCAAACTTAACTAATGACAAAATTATGTTTCTGTGAAACCCATAGTTTTGAGAAAGCCACCCGGGATGGCCACTTTAAATTTTAATTTTCACAGATGCCAAAATTCTACTGATAAAACGATGCCAAAATATGTCTGAAAACCTTGCTCACCAGAGTGCCTTCCCCGCCTGCCCCACCCAACTTCCCAGTTTGAGAGGGGACATTGCAACATGTCCCCCGTCGCTACCTTTATCCCTACCTCTCCAAGTAGAGAATAGGACTCTATTCTTTTTCAATATTCAGTGTTGAATCTTTCCAGAAAATCCTGGACTAGAAACTTGGCTCTAATACTTTGATTACTTAACCCCTCCTAAACCTGAGTACTTTACGTCTACACAAAGAATAATATTTTAATTGACAGGTTTCCATAAGATAAACGTAGATGAAACTTCCAGCACAGTATGTGGCATATCACTGAATCACAATAAATATGTTATTGCCCTCTGTATTTCTCCCTTAGCATTATTTTGACGTAGCTTCTGGATCCAACACAGATTTCTTTTTCTCATTTATGGGAAACTTTGATTTTATTTTGAACATAGTGTGTACTAAATGCATTTCCTCAAGAAAAGTGCTCTTGTTAATATTGTCCTGAATGGTAAGTATAGAACTCGATTACACAGTAACAGTGCATTCAAATATTCAATTATTAGTAATGAGTGGCCAGGCAATTAACAAGTCAAGGAACATTGCTGGGAAGTGGAAGTGGGTGATGGTAATATTTTTATTTAGTGATCAGAGCAGCAATTTCCAAATTTCATCTGACCATCCACAAGTGGAGATTATTATTCTCCCAGTGGCATATTATTGTGATCCATCTTTACACTCAATGAGGCTTAACAAGTTATTTGGAAAGCCTCTTTGCTGACGTTTTATTGGCTTGTATTCACTCATTTTCCTGATAGTGTTAAAAGCGCTATGCAGCAGAAAGCTTGAAACAGTACAGTATTGGCTTGATGAGTTGGCAACTGTTTATCAACCCCATGCATGGAGGGAATTGAAGTTATGCCATCATTCAGTGTTACTCAGGGCCCATGCATGCCGGAATTTTGTTTTGTTTTATGTAATTGGAGAATCAATGAGTTGACCGTCTTTTAACAGGGGTTTCCATACTAAGTGCATTTAGGACCAGGGAACTAGAATGCATGAGGGAAGCCGTCCAGGTCTAAGAGAACAATAGTAACCAAATAAGCTGATGAGACAGTGCTTAATAGAAAAGTGTACGACCCATCTGAAGGCACAATTAGTGTTCAGCACAGGAGAGATCTTGCTTTTTTTTTTTTTAAAGAGAAACCAGAAGCCTGAAATTTTGTGTGTGTGCAACATCCCTTACTTTTTTTTTTTTAATGTTGACAACTAATTTGATTTGTTTTTTGCAGCACTGTGCAGGATCAAACAAAATATCTTTGCAGGCTCGATACCAGTTTAAACCTCTGATTTTAATTGCACCAAAGATTAGATGGATGTATCTGTTATTTTTTCTATATAGACAGCGAATGGAGAAAACATTATAGTGTTTCTTGTCCTTGGTCAATGATTTTCTTTTTCTTTTCTTTTTTTTTTTTTTTTGTTGCCTTTTTTTTTTATGTGGGTAGCTCTCTAGATGGGAGTCGAACCCAGGCCGCAGCACTGATAGCACCGGAGCCTTAAGCCACTGCACCACCAGAGAACTCCCATGGTCAATGATTTTATTCATCTCCTGTTGCTTGAATCATGACAGCTCTGATGACTTCCCAAGAACAGCGACTTTGCTCATCACCTTCTTTTGGAGATTGCAAAAAAAATGGAAAAAATAAAACCGAGCCCATTATCAAGTTCTTTGCCCTGCTTCTGGGTATCTTGTCTAGGAGCACGCTTCTGCCTGGGGTAGCATTACACCTCTTGTGCCCTTCACCCCTCGGTGCCCAAATCAGGCAGGCACTCTTCCACAGACCTTCCTCCACTTCGGCTGCTTCCCCACAGCACCTGGCCAGGGAGGCGGCCGGTGCAGGGGTTCACACCGAGCCCAGGTTTGCAGTGAGGCTGACCGGGGCTTGAGTCTCAGATGAATCACGCTGCAGGCATGAGGGCGGCCTTGATGTCTTAACCTCCCTGAGTCTGGGTTTCATTAATTGTCAAGTGGGAATGAAAATAACTGAACTATGGAATTACTGTTTTAAATGAGAACATTGGACAGTATCTTACTGAGTGTCCAGCACATCGTAACTACTTAAAGTGGTGTTTTGTGTGCTTATGCATAGGTTGATAGGTATCATTTAGTCTGATACATAGTATAATAAATGTCATGTATACTAAATATATTACAGTACTTACACTAGATGCCAATTTTCCTTCTTTTCCCTTTTCCTTCTTTTCCCTCAGTATTTATATATATACTTCCCCCCCATATGTACACATACTCATATATGCATATATTGAATTATGAATTATCTTCACAATATCTGTGAATATACATATATAAACAAGTATGTATATACACACACGCATATATTATATATATAAATGACCTTGTCATTTTCTTTTCCCTCTCTATCTTTTTTGTTGTTTCTTTTATAGGCCAGACTAGCAATAAAATAGATTAACTGTGCAGATATGGGGTCTGAAGCCTCTGACACATGTATGTATGAGACAAACTGTAGACATCACTGTCTCAGCTTGGTTCTCCAGAAAACAGCCTGAGGCAAAAAATCAGTACCACTGCTTTATTGGGGAGAACCATCCCAGAGCAGCCAGGAGTCAAATGGGAAAGGAGACAAGGAAGTTTTGGGAAGGATGGGAATTTGGGGAGAAGGGGATGGTAAGCAAGCTCCCCCAAAAACTGTCTGACCTGTTTAGCAATCAGAACTCTGAACGTAGAAAAAAAATCAACAAATCCAATGGTCAGAGACCACTGTCCCCTAGCCACTCACATTACGAAGGAAGAAACTGAGTTTGCATGAGTTAAAAATTGTTTTTGCTTAAAAAGCTTTTTTTTTTTTTTTAATATGAGTAATTTAGAAAAGAAGCTTGAAGTTTGTCACACAGATTTTTATTTTTTTATGATGAATTTAGGGTTGCAGTTATGGGGCACATCTGTTAGAAGGTAAAACAGAGTCTCGTGTCAGTGAATATGTTTGACTTCAAAATGCATGAGCCCCAGATGTTGGCAGCAGTGTGGTCTGAATTTGGACATGAGATTCTGAATCGTTCATTGTCATCCTTGGCCCACGGATGTGCCAAGTTCCTAAATGAAATTTGGAAATACTTTTTTTAATTTGGGTTTTTATTTTTCATTCCAGCAGAGCAGATGTCTCCAGCCGTCCTCATTATGTGTATCAGCTGTGGGTTTATGGCATTAACTTCACCTCCGTCCCTGGTACCGAGTCATGCCCAGTCCAGGTCTGTGTGCCCAGCCAGAGATGGACAATAAGCCTGTTTCCCCTATCGGGACAGGCGTGCACACCCTCCCTGCTCTGCACGTCCACGTCCCGCTTCGCGTTAAGCGGTGGGACGTGCTGGCCAGATGCAGTCTAGACTGGCTGGGAGCCTCCACAGCATGTCTCCTGCTCTGTTTCCAGACGTGCTCGGAGTACCTGTCTGCAGCCTGCATCTCTCAATTACCTGTGCCCCCACTGGCACGTGTTATTATTCTTGTAAATCGTCATCACCTGGTTGGCATCTAGGCCTGCACATTTGTGCAGAAAAGGAGCCAGGAGGCTGCCTCACCATTGTGTGCCTGTAATTATCCGCAGCACACAATAATGACTTTGGACTCCGCTGTTTTTGTCCTGTAATTAGCAGGTGGCAAGCTCTGACGGCAACATTTCCCCCCTCTGGTGTCTGGAGGAAGCACTGGCATCTGGGTAAATATATTAAATAGTCAAACAAAGGCTCTGAGCGGGCCTGCTCACCTGATCCTGCCATCAGCTTGGCTTTGCCAGTTCTCGGCATGCTCTGTGGATGATGCAGCTCAGTGTTGGGATGGAGGGATGCCTTTGGGGGCCCATTTCCACTCAGACCCTGGCTCTACCCCTTTCTGGTGCATCCTGAGACCTTTACAAGGGTTAGCTGCCATCATTGTAATGTTGTCGGAGGCAACCTGGAAGTCTCTCTGATTTAAGTTCCTTTCCATGCCATTCAGATCCTTTCATGGCCTGATGCCAGCTAACTACCGTCCATGTGGCTTTAGCTCTAGATGCTCCAGACTGTTCACCAGCCCCCTCCCCCAGTATAGGTTAACTATTATTGTCATTATCATCACTCTCTTTTTTTATTGCTTGAAAGCCCTCACCCCCTTTCTCTGCCTTCATAATGGCTTTCCCAGAGGCCAGGAGGCACAGGAAACTTAAAAACCTAGGGGGCGTATTTTGACTAAAGGGAAAAAAAACTATGGAAAGAAGCTAGCAGTTACAGTCTTCTCGCTTCCTCTCTTCATTGGACTGGTCTAACGAGATTTCCTGCCGCCCAGAGGCAGATGGTGTGGCCAAGGTGGGGCACCTGAGGGGTGATGGGCTAGGTCTTGCTGTAACAGTGGCAGGAGTGCCAATGTTTCATTTTCCACTTGCTTCTCATCCTTCCTTGTCTCCTTTCCTGTTTGGCTCACTCTGGCTGCTCTGGGATGGTGCTCCCCAGTAAAGCAGTGGTACTTAATTTTTGCCTCGGGCTGTTTTCTAGAGAACCAAGCTAAGACATTGTTCAAACTCATCTCAATAGTCACTAGTTATGTAATCTCTCTATAAATATGCACTTCCCACCTTGCTTTCATGGTAATCCAGTGTTACCCACAAGAAGTAAGCTAGCCATTATATTGAAATTCAAGAATATCCCATGTGCAGAACCTTATGTTAGAAAGGAATGTGAAGAAAAGTTCGTTTTTGAGCTTTAGACCCTGAGTCTGTTCAATTCTCATGTCCCGAGAGACGAGTGTCAGAAAAGGGATGGCCAGGCATTCTGAACCAAGGGGCAAGATTCCTGAGTCCTAATTCTAGATCTTTCAGATTTCATTCCTTTTACTGAGTCAAAGCCTGTAATGGTCATGCCTTGAGCTCTGCAAGCAAGACATAGCCCTGCCCACTGCCCTCAAGGAGATCACAGTTCAGTGTGAGAACCAAAGGAATAAACATGTCCTCACAATGACAATGGGAATATAGTCTTAGAGCACTGGCATTACTTAAGAGGGGCACCTAATTCAGGCAGCTGGAGCTGGGATCCTGCCAGGATTCTCATAGGAAATGAAATCTGAGCTGAGACCTGAAAGGGAAACCCAAGTTACACGGTTGATTGGAGAAGGTATGAGTAGGGATAAGCATTCCTGGCAGAGGGAATAGCATATACAAAGGCACAGAGTAAGATTGAGTGTACTGAAATAAGGAGCTACAAGTTATTTCACGTGAATCAAGTATGTGTTTTGAAATCCGGAGGACTGGTGATAAATGAAACTGAAGAAATAAAACTAATTTCATTTTCGGCCCTTATTTCTTTACCTATGAAATAAGTAAGACTCAATCGGGTTGAATGTACCTTCCAAGTTTAAGCCGTGACGCAGGCAGTTGTGACCCCAGATATTTGAAAATAAACCGTAAGCTGATGAAGATATAAGGAATAGGTCTGATGTTGTACTTAATTCCAAGACATGACATCATGCCCTCTGTACTAGAAACAAACAAAAGCTCCCAAGTCAGAAGAACAGGGGCCAGCATCTCACTGTGGCACTTCTCGAAGCACATTGGAGTAACTTTTTGCATAGTATGTCTCTGATATGATTTGAATTGAGTAGATGTTATCATTTGGCCTGTATCATTTGGCTTCCAGATATTGATTATGTTTTAAAATTTAGGGAATCCCCCAAACTGCTTTTTCAGACAAAAAAAAAGATGAGTCAAGAAAAACAGGGCCCTTAAGACAACGTTGGGACTGTCTTTGATGGGGCTTACATTGAGATACACAATGGAGCCATCATAACTGGGGCTCATAGTTGAGGCGAGCAAAGATCTCCATGCAGAGAGGGTAGAGGACCTATGTTCCCTTTCCTCCCTTTCAGTTCTGTTCCACCTGTCAGCTGTGACAGCAGAGCCCATGAGTGTGCCTTCTGACTCAGCGATGCCTCAAGCGTAGGTGATGACCAGGTGAGGCTAGGGGAATGGACGCATGGAAGGGGAGCTCTCAAGGGGCAAGGGGCAAGGAAGTCTCAGGAGAAGGGACAGCGTGTTAGCTGAGTTAATGAGAGTAGGAGAAACAGTGAAGTGTTGGAAACTGTCAGTGGTTAGGCATAAAGACCGTGACTTCCCCTGGTATGCCCCCATCCCCATAACCCATAGGAACTAAGAGTGGCCATGCCTGCAACTTACCTATGAAATCAATAATTAAGACTCCATTGTGTTGAATGTGCCTTCCCAGTTTAAGCTATGATGCAGGGAATTGACCCCCAGATGTCTGATAATGAACCTGAAGGTGATGAAGGTATAAGGAATAGGTCTGACCTTGTACGTAATTCCAAGACGTGACATCATACCCTTCTTAACAGAAACACAAAAGCTCCAGAGTCAGAACAAGAGGGACCAGTCAGAATTGGAATTCTATCTATTGTTTTTTTTCTTAAGGAGCAGAACTCATCCTGACATCCTCTGCATCAGCCTGTGTGTCTTTCCTAAGAATCCTTTGGAAATTACCCAAGATAAAGTAATCTTATCTTGAAGCTGAGATCACCGAGACACAGGGCTTAATGTAATGGGAAGCCTATGTAATTTAATTCTCCCAGATTTCATCAAGGGGCAGAAACAAACAATTCAACAGAGCCATTTTAAAGGGTTGAAGTAATGAAGCATGCAGCTTCTTTCTGCTTACATCCTACCAACTCTAACTTTTCATTGAATAACATGAACGTTGTTGATACTATTTTTTTTATTATTAATCTAGTCATGGGGGAAAGTGGGCTGAGTGCCTCTGGTCCCTTGTTAGAATAAAAATAGAAAATGTATTAAAATCAGAATGGTCGAGTATGGGATTTCAAGCCAGTTAATTGGAGCTCAGGAGTCAGTGGTCTAAATGTCACTTTCTGCTTTAAAGTTTTGACTATCACCTTCTCCCTTCTCAAACCAAGGACAATTGTCTACTGCTTCTCTGTCACTCTGTGTCATCCATATGTGTATATAAGCCTATTTCTCTATTTAACTGTGAGCTCTTTGAGATCAGGGATCCAACCTTAGCAATGACATGTGTCCAGAAGGAAAGGAAAGAGAGAGGCCGAGACAGAGGAGATGTTATTTTCCCCTTCCCAGCTGGGGAAGCTGAGACTCGGAGGTTACAGGCATGTTCATAGGCTATGTCTCATCCCCCAACCGTCAGACATGATACTGTGGCTCAGGGAGTTTTCGGTCACTTGTTCCAAGAACTCTGAGTTAAATCCCAAACCTAAAACTTTTTACGACAAATCCAGGGAATGCCACGTGGCATGGGTTAAGAGCTTGGGCAATGCAGTTAGATACCCTTGGTCCAACCCTTCGCTTGACCACTCACTGTCTGTGTAACATGGGATATCTGTAAATCTCTCTAGTCAGCAATTTCTTTGTTGAAAACTGGAGAAAATAATAGTGACTGTCTTGTAAGATTTTCTGTTGATTTATGTAAAAGCAATATATAAAATACTTAGTATAGTGCCTAGCACAAGGTTGGCAGTCAAATATTAGCTGCTTTTATTATGCTTATTTTCTGTTGTAACAGAGCTAAATAGTGTTGTATTAACCGTTTCACTGCATTAATTGACTTCAAGTATTTTTCAAAAGGTGTCAAAAAGCAAGAAAAATAAAAAGTTGATATTTTGACTATTTTGTGCATTTAACAATCACATTTTGAGCTGCTTTGTATATAAATGACCTTATTTTTATTTTAAATTTTTGTTATATGGTGATGAATATACGTTATATTGAATTTTAGCAAAAAGTAGTCAAAACATACTAAGTGACATCAATTAGATTTTAGTATAAGTAAATTAGAATATAATGGCAATGATGACATACAAAATGTTACACAATATAGCATACAAACATATTTGTTGCTGATAGTGCAAACTATAGGAAAACATATTTAAAAATCTTGTAAATGAAGAGAAGTCCTTGAAACAGGTTCACATTGAATAATTATTTTACAATAATTACAGTATTTGTATTTTTAAGTCACAGTTAAGGTGGTACATTTTATTAAAATGATTACATTAAAGTATAAAAATTTCCTATTATTCGTTCTTGAAAAACACAAAAATATAGAAAAATGTACATGTAGTAGAGGGAAAAGTTTCTTTGAGCTCGTGGGATAAACTCAAACACTGCAGTCAGCAGATGGAAATAGTCATTCGGATACATCTGAACATTTCAACAAAAGGGTTAAGTAAATGGTTGTGGTTGACTCCACATTTATATACTTTTTCATGTCCACTACCCCATAATGCTATGATAGATTGTCAGGACATGGTGGTTTTCCATCTAAATTTAGTACAAGGTCAACATTTTCTGATCTCCATAAACCCATCTTTATTTATTGCCTCTTCTCCTGTTTGCCACTGTCCAACAATGAAGAAAAAGTATTTCACCATCCCTGAAGTACTTGACCTTCAACTATTAATTCTAATGAACATTGGCATCTCTATTGTGGAGTCTCTGCTTCAGTCTTGTCTTGTTCTAAGACTGAGATAAAGAATCAGATTATATCCAAGGCTATCCATAATGATAAGAGTAGGAGTAACGATAATGATGTCTACAGTTTGTCTCACACATACAAGTGTCAGGGGCTTCATACCGCATATCTGCACCGTTAGTTGATCTATTTTATTGCTAGCAGTGTACATATTAATATATCTGTTTCAGTTTTTTCCAATTGAGGACTTGAACCTCCACTTGCCTTTATTAGCAGAAATTCCAGTACCTACCCATTGAATGTCTTCTACACTCTGAATTTTCTCATTACTCTGAGAGCCTGCTCAGCCCCCAAATAATCAGATTTCTTCCCACACAAAGAAGGGAGAAAGATAGAAAGTATCACAGGTTCACTAATGCTGTGACTTTGGTTGTGGCCATATGGACCGTTATAATTCAACAGAAAAATTCTTCAAAGGCAATGGAGTAAACCCTCAATTTCCTTTCTCCCTGGATACTTTCCATCTCTCAACCCCATATTTAATCCAGGGAATGGCTGAAAACATAAAAATGCTGTTGGGAAGGCATAGGCTTTGTCAAGCTCAAATAATTCATTTATATACTTTTCCCAGGGCCATGGGGATAGTTTCACCTTGTGTTTGTTTAAAAAAGAGAAGTAATGGCTGAAGATCCAAGCTCATTTCTCCTTCTAGGCCAGGAAGCCGCTTGGCGCTTCACCTTCTAATGTCTTTTGGGTCTTGGCTCATCTGCAACCTCATGAGTCCAGAAGTAAGTCTAAGCAGCTTTTCTTGGTAGCTCTTTATCTCCATGCCATGTATGATGAAATAAGTTCGGAGAGGCTACCTCCCCGCAGGTCACACTGCCGGTGAGAACAGGAATGGGATTCTAATTCAGATGGACCAGCCTCTGAGCCTGAGGCCTCTCTGCA
Organism: Lyroderma lyra; assembly: GCA_004026885.1. NCBI lineage: Eukaryota > Metazoa > Chordata > Mammalia > Chiroptera > Megadermatidae > Lyroderma > Lyroderma lyra. Next base: position 63,129 of record PVJL010001455.1, read on the forward strand.
GTGCCCACACTTGTCCTGGAACCTAAGGGTGGCCATATCCTTCCGCCCTTCAGTGTGAACCACTAGAGCTTAGGGGATATTCCATCCTTCTCTCCCTCTCTCATTCTGTCTCTGAATAACAACTTCAGCGATTGGCTACCACTGCAAGATCTAAGCCTGCTACTTCTTTATGCTCTTTGTAGATACTAAGTCTACCACAATCTGAGACCTGGGAGAAATCCATCAGGGCCTGTAACTTCCCCACAACATTTCCACAGTCACTAGCTTCTGTAGAGCCAGCAGTTACCAGGGCGAGCTTCAGATTGCAGCTTCATCAACCCCAGGAGGCCCTTCGCTATTGATTTTCCAACATGCTCCAGATTTCTACCTGCGACTGTCCATCCACAGGCCCACTAAAGTAATCTGATGGTTGGAACGCTGGTCCTGATGAAACCATAGAAGTAACTGCTTTATTCTTTTCAAGTGAGACTAAGACAGTAATTGGCTCGACCTCTGGGAGCAAATCTCATCTCCCACTGGAAGGCCCGTCATGTCCTGGTGCAGGGGACCTGTTGCTAAGAGTGCTGTGCAAGTCGTTGCCAAGGATCATAAATCTTTCACCAACCTTCCTTGAAAACTTGTCACTCCCCTGCCCTTTCATGTGATGGATGTGCCTGGCTCCCAGTGCTATAAATGTTGAATGGATTTTAATTTATTATCTGAGGCCAATAGCTTTCATAAATGAAAATCACGGTGGATTTCTTGAGTGAGTTCTAATTTTTAAGTGCACTTAAAACACAGAATTCAGGGGATGATAAATATTCAACAGTACTTTAAAAGTCATAATTTAAGCAGAAATGCATATTAACAGCAATGGCTGTTTGCCCTTTTGAGAGTCCTGAGCTGCCATGGAAGAAGTCTAGCAAGCATGCTGCCATCATCACATGGAGATACGACAGAGAAGGAACGTGGAAAGGCCTTGAGACGAGAGACGGGGGAGAGGGAGAGGGAAGAAGAAGAGGGAGGAAGAAGAGGAAGAGAGGAAGGAGGGATTGAGGGAGGGAGGGAAGAAGGAAGAAAGGGAGGGAGGGAGAAGGGAGGGAGGGATGAGAAGAGGGGATGGAGACAAGGGAAGGAGAGAGAGAGACTCATCTGCCCCAGCATCCCAGTCTTCCCTACGGAGGCAACTGACCTCCAGATGTATGAGGGAGCCATCCAGGGCATTCCAGTCCATCGGATCTCCCAAATAACTGATGTCCCAATCAGCACCACGTAAAACAGAAGAGCCCAGCTGAAGTCAAACAACACACAGACCTATACGAGAGAATTAAATTGTTTTGCTTGTTTCATTCTAATGTTGCTAAGTTTTAGGGTTGTTTGTGTGCAGAAATAGTTAACCAAGACATGTAAACTCACTCGTGTATCTGCCAGATAGCTGGCTGTTAGCTGGTGAGGTAACCAAGGTGGCTGTCAGGAATACTTGTGTGTCATCATCCAGCAGGTTTGCTCTCATAGTGGCATCAGGGTTCCAAGAAAGTAAGCAGATGTATGCAGGTGTTTGTTTGTTTGTTTTGAGATTTGGGCTCAGAATTGGCATAAAGTATCTCTCCCTACATTTCACTGCAAAGCCAGTCAAAAGGTCACTCTGAATCCAAAGGCCTGGGTATAGACTCCACTTCTTAGTAGGAGGTGTTGCAAAGTCACATTGCCAAAAAGGTGTCAACACAGGGAGGGATGGAAAATTGCAACCATTTTTGCAATCAACCACATGAGACAATTGTTATAACCATGTTTACAGATGATGACATCAAGATTTAGAGGAGGTTAAGTGACCTGCCCGGAGTCCCACAGCAAGTGTGTGATAGAGTTGGCATTCCCAACTAGGTGTTTCTTCTCCTGAGTTCACATTCTATCTCTTCCATCATGATGCTTCTACGCTTTAGTGATTTTTTTTCTTTGTTTTAGCTCCAGCAATCATTCCCAAGTGAATCAAGAGCATTCCATGTATTTTGGTGATACTCCATAACTTAAAAATGAGAACATAATGGCTAACATGTCTGGAACTTCAATGTTAGACACTGAATGCATTAACTTTTAAGTCAGAACTGTCCAGGGAGCTATTCACTCCCCTTCTTGAGCAGCTGGACTTGTCACTAAGCTACTCAGATGGGTTAGTCATCAGTGTTCTCTATTAACTGCTGAACAATTGGTTCCAAATGAAAGTTACTAAAAAGCTGCAAAGGGGGCCCTGGAGACTGGACACCTCTCTGGTGAGCTGACTCACCTTCTTGCTGCCATTTTTTTATGTTCATTTTGATGATGGGACTAGAATTTCCTCAGTTAATTAAAAAAATAATTTGGCCCAATGGGGCCTTTGATAGAGTTGTGTAATGAGTACATTTGTGCTTGATGAATTGGCCATCATTACTCACATTTTTCTGATAGACGAAGAGCCTGTGACCTGCACCCAGGACCTGTAGTTCTCTTTGCCTCATACTGTATCCAATGGTATAAGTATTGGTCTCAGTTACTGCTGGAAAGTCCCATCAATCAATAATGGATTGGAACTTGGCCAGAACTTTGGAGCACCAAAATCTTCAAATCCTATCTTCCCATTAGGCTCTTGAAGAGAACATGCATCCTGAAGCTAAAATTAGGCAACATCTGTTCTTTTATTTGAAGGCTTTTGCTTAAAAAAAAAAAAAAGGCATTGACCTCACCTAGTAAGCTGTGCCAGATTCCCTATTTCCTCCCACAACTATTTGCTCATACCTCTTTTAGAGTTGTGACTTTATAAATATACCCAAATCTGTTCATTGAGCTAGCTTTCCCCTTATGTTGTCAAAGAAGATACTAACTTTTCTGAATTAAAAGAATAACTATTTAGCAGGTATCTTGCCCATCATAAGCAATGAAAGTTTGTTGAATTAATAAACAAACAATTAATGAATGCAAACTGAATCCAATGAAGGTTATATTACAGAATAAAAAAATTTTTCAATAGTGAGATTCCTGAAGTGTCTGTCACGTATGGTATTTCAGCATAGAGCAGGGCACCATATTACAGATGGACTCTGCTAATTTGTGTTCCATATTCATCCAAACATATCATGATGAAATCTCATTCTCTCCAATGATGACTTAAACTAGTCAATCTGAATACATAAATTAGGAGATCTGACTCGGGTTAAATGTTGCCAAGGATGAACATAGATTTGCAAATCACCACTAAATCGGCATACTTTTCATTCTAGCCTTTGAAGTATATGGGTGATGAGAATTGAAAAGCACATTTTCACTCTTGGTTGTGAAGAATTAATAGTAGTTAGATATTTGATCCAATACAAAGAGAGTGGTTAACACTTGTCAAAATGTTAGACCTTACAGTTGTTTTACTAGACGCAGTTTATTTCTATGTATAATTATTTATAAGCATTTTAGAAATCAATGTTCTGAAAAATGACTCAATATCTCAGTGAAATTGATAGAAATACTTTATAATTTCTGTACATGCAAAATAGAGAATTGGATTTTAGCAAATAGGATTCTCCAATTCCAGAGATTCAAACCCTTTTAAGTAAAACACTTTATAGAATAATTAAGAGCAATGAATTCACCTGATCATCAAGTGATGAACATTTAGAGATTCATCGTAAATGTTTATAAATGATGCATTTATTTATTTGTAATTTGACTTAATACTGAAAAAAAAAAGTGCATAGGTTATACAATTACATAAAATACCAGAAGATAAAAGTAGGTGAGATTAAATTAAATGTGGGTGAGAAAGAAGAGTAAAAAGAGTGCAAATATGACATAAAGCAAGAATGAGAAACTTGACCTCTATAAATGTCGAGTATTTGTAACTGCAGGAGTAAAGAGGAGACATATACAAGCCTCTGAAATTTCTAGCAGCATTACCAAAACAGTCCTCTGTGTTTGGGGTCAAAATTGGCAAAATGTTCAGAAAAGTGTAACTGACTCAGATGAAAATGTACTGTGAAACCTAATGGCCAGTACCTTCAGCCTCATCTCAATAGGAGATACAGTAGGGATTTCATTGGGCTGTATCACGGAACGTCTTTCAGTATAGACCAGGGCATTTAGTCCAGGGTACTGAAATAATATATTCTAGCTGTAAACTCTTTCTCAACTTGTGGGGACAGTGCTGGTCATGGCTATACTCAGAAGCCTGCAGTAGATCGTAAGGCCCTTCAGGGTGACATGGACAGTTTCTAAACAGATTTGCAGCATGGTCATTGTTATACTTTTTTTTTTTTTACATATCTATCAGTAATTACTTTTATTTATTTTTTTTAAATTCATTTTTATTGTTAGACTTATTGGGGTGACATCTGTTAGCAAGGATTACATAGGTTTCAGGCATACAGTTCTACAGTGCATTGTCAACTTGATGTATAATAAGTTCACCACCTCATGTGACTTCTCTTTCCACCTGTTATACTTTAGAAAGAACCTTCTGCTTGCCGCGGGGGGTCGGGGTGGGGATGGACAGTGCTGAAGTGAGGTCTACCAGTTGTCTGAATCGTTCTCGGTCGGTGTGTGTCTTCCTCCTGCTGGAAAGCCTGCTGCCAGCGGTACTCTGAGTCACAGCAGAGCTCGCCACGCCTGTTGTATCACCAACCCCTGTGCTCACTCCCTGAATTGGCCCCACCAGCAGGAGGCAAGACATAGCTCTTACATACTCCACCAGAAATGATCTCTCAGGCAAAGCCCTTTCTGTCCATTCCCATTCCCATTGTCTGACTTAGACCTCCCCTCCTCCCTTGGCTAAGATCTCCTCCAAACATAGCACAGTAGCTGAGAAGCCACTACTAGACCACTGTCTGTGCTTACATACTGTGTACATGTGCACAGGGTGTTTCGCCTTCCTGAGTTAATTCTAATTAACTCCAGAAGGTTCATCTTCCTCAGTTTCCTCTTTCCATAACATCAAAATGATGATAATAATACTGTTGGAATGGTTTTTTTTTTTATAAAATGGAGAGATACTGTTTTATATAGTTACTCAAATTTGGAAGTGTCTCTACTTGCCTTCAATGTTACCCTGCTTCTAATCATCTAGCTGCTGGTCTCTATTTGTATTTCTTGGACAAGCTCATTGGCCTGAGTCAGCTCTGAGGTGGGATGGGACAGAGCTTGGAACTGAGGGAGATCTGATATAATACTGAAAGCCTAACTCAAATGTGAATGATGTGTCCGCCCAATAACAGCATTAACCTGCGTAAAGACACGGTTAGGAGCTTAGTAGCTGCAACGTCAGAGTCATGATATCTCTCTTCACGGGACACCTGGAAAAAAAACACACAACAGGACTTAGAATAGGTTTTCTGGACAGGGTCCCTTTCTTCTCCTCTTCCTCATTAGTCAGTGTTCACGCAAAAAGAAGCTGACACCCCCACCCACTTCTAGATTGGGCCCTCCAATCCCTTTGACAGCTGCTGGAGAAGCTACATCAAACACTCGAGTTGTGAGAGTGGTGACAGGAGCCAGGCACTCCCACTGTGGCTCATTGCCTTGGGCAGCAGGACCCAGTGGGACCTGTGTGGGGTCCATCAGCTGAAATGGTGTCTGGGGGCCCAAAGACAGGGACGAACAGCTGACAGAATCTAACGAGTATACCACAGTATTTCTAAAGTCATATTTTCTCTTTTTTGTCTTCATTTGAATTATTTATTTTCATTTACTCCTCTACTTCTTTAGTAGCTATGTTTACATTTATTTTATTAATTTTCCTTAAAATTTAAACTATTTTCCTTAATAAAGCTAAAACAAATAATAGCTTTAATCTTCATCCGATCTGGTGAGGAATTCATGGTACTTGGCTCCAATCCCCCCCACCCCCACCTGCAGCTTCCCTGAGAATGCTGTCTATTATTTTGATTGGACTAGGCAATGAAGTCTATTATTACATGTTGCATTTTAATATAACTAACCCATATTTCTGTTATTGGGTAGGTTTTTTTTTTTTTTTTTGGCCAAACATTGAATCTTACATTCTATTTCTTCACCCTAAATTTATTACTTCATTGTTATTAATGTGCATTTCTAATACTTGTTTATTTGTTCAGTGAGAATCTGCGAATGGTCCATTTCCTCAATTTTTGTTTCTCTGCAGGTATCTTTGCTTTTTCATCATCTTGAATGCGATTTTAATGGGGTCATCAACTGTAGATGGGAAAGTTACTCTTGCAAAATGGGCTTTGGAGTCAGACTTTCTGGGTGTGAGTCCCAGTTGCACTTCCTAACAGCTGTAGCAAATAATTTTTTAAAACTCAGTTTTCTAGTTATTTGTTTCATAGCTACTGTCTGTGTAATTGATGTTTGTGCATTGATCTCAAGTCCAGTCCCCTTGCTTAATGTTCTTGCTGTCTTACTAATTTGTTTTCATAAGTTCTTGTGTGGTTTCAATATGGATGATCATAACATCTGCAAAAAGAGTTACTAATAATTTTGCAATCAATACCATGACGTAATAATATTTAATCCTTATTCTGAATGCAAAAATAAAGAGGTCTGACAATACCAAATGTTAGAGAAGATGTAGAGTGACAGGATGTCTCATTAACTGCTGGCAAGAGTGTCAATTGCCACATCCATTTTGAAAAACAGTTAACATGGTTATTTTGTAAGCTACAAACACTCACGTATTCTAGGGCTGAGTCATTTCCCTCCTAGGTTCCGAGAGAAACTCATACATATATTCAGGAGGTATTTATAAGAATAGTCAAGCAGATGCATTCTCTATGGCCATTTTGGTACAATAACAAAATAAAATATTATGAAGTCTAAATGAATCAACTACACATGTACACAATCGGAAGGCTGTCTAGCTGCATAATATCGAGTAAAAGCATATAATGCTTAGTAGCATAATACTGAGTGCCAAATAAATTAATGGTAAACACTACGATATCCTTTTCATGAACCAAATAAAGCAAAACAGTATATTTTTAGAAATGCAAATAATGCAATGCAGTGATTGTTTTTCAGAAGCGAGGGAGTGATTAACAAGATTCAGGGAGTGGTATTTGCATGGGACAGGTTGGGGCAGGGGTTTGGAATGGGAGAGGACTGACTAAGTAAATGTAAGTTATGGTCAGTGTGCTAGCTTCTGTGTCCACAGTGGGCCCAGGGAGAACAAATAAGTAAAGAACATATTTAACTAAAAGAGGTCAAGAATGGGCATGTCCTTTGGGAAGTAACTAGTCATGGGATTGCTGGGTTGTGTGGTCAGTGCATGCTTAACTCCGTAGGAAATTGCCAACTTCTTTCCTAAAGTGGCTGCACCATTTTGTTTTTTCACTAGAAATATGTGAGCGTTCCAAATACTGCACATCCTCAGCAGCAGCAACACTTGATATTTTCTTTTTCAAAAATTACAGCCGTTCTCGTAGATGTGTAGTAGTATTTCACCATAGTATTGACATGTCTCTAAGGATGGATGGTGTTGACCACCTTTTCATGTGTTTGTCATCCATATATCTTTATTGGTTCATTTGTTTTCTTGTTGTTGAGCTGTGAGAGATCTTTTTATATTATGGATACACGTCCTTATCAGATATATGTTTGGCAAGTATGTTCTCCCGGTATGTGCCTGGTCTTTTTATATTCTTACCAGTTTTCTAAGAAGAGAAAAGGTGCTTTATTTTAATGAAGTCCAACTTATCAGATTGTCCTTTATGGTTCATACTTTTTCTGTTGTACCTAAGAAATTTTTGCCTAATCCGGCATTACAAAGATTTTCTCCTGTGTGTTCTTCTGGAACATATATAATGTTAGCTTTTACATCTATACCTGTAGATCTATTTTGAATTCATTTTTGCACATAAGTTAATTTGTGAGGTAAGAGTCAAGATTCAGTTTGTTTTTGCAAGTGAATATCCAAACATCCTAATACCTTTTATTGAATCAACTATCCTCTGCACAAAGGTTTTCCGTGGAAAATCTGTCAACAACCAATTGGCCATGCATATGTAGGCTTTGAATTCTGTTCTGTTCATTTAATCTTCCATCTATCCTTATGCCAATGCCACATGGTTGAAGACATTTTTTAATACTACAATGAGAGAATAAGTTTTTTACATTTTCATTTGAGTCTTCACAATGGGCTGAAATGTAATACTTCTACATTGTAAAATTTTCAAACCACCGCTTTTTTACAACTGCTATAGGAGGGAGTCTTTTGTTTTTCTGTAAGTCTAGAGAAAGAGGGAATGTTCTCTCCTTATAAACCTTCAGATATTTCTCACAGATTTTATATTGACAATCTGTTGGAAAGCATTGCAGAAGGGAGCAGGAAGCAAGCCTAAGGAAATTAAAAAGGTAGATGAGAATATTGAGAAATGGAGTAAAAATCGTTTTTGCATAGATAGCATTACGATTTTTCTATTAATATCTAATATCTAATATCTCCTGTTGATTATCTTTCTGGTACCTCTGTTTGGTCTAGACATGGTACACATAGAGATTGTTCAGCAAAATCTCACTAAATAAAATAAAAGGATCGTTAATGAATGAATGAATGATTTATTATCCTGCTTACTTCCTCAGCATAAGTACTACTACTTCCGATGGTGCTAGCTAATTAAACCTTCATGTGTTTCTCCCCCAGTATAGTCGCAATAATTTAGTGGGGTCGATTTTTTTTTAAACCCAATAGGAAATCATAGGCCACACCTCCAAGTAGTCTTACAATGTGCTCCTTACACGACCTGCTGTTTGACTACTGGAGTATGGGAATGTCAAAAATAAAATGGAAATTAGATAATGGTATGGGCCGACCCACTCATTTTCTAGAGGTTAGTGATAATGAAAGTATTAATAAGAGCTATTGTGACACTCTAATCACTTAGATGTGTAAAAATAATAAGGGAAGTGATGATACCTTATAATCATTTAGTACTGTGTAGTTTAAAAAGGAATTCTGGATCCTTATGACAATAATGTGAAATTGTATTATTATTTCCACTTAACCGTCAATAATAGCAGCTCACATTATTGGGTGTTTATTATGTGTAAGACACTTTCCTAGTGATTTTATGTGAATCAGCTTATTTAATCCTCACAACAATTCTGAGTTAAGCACTGTTAATATTCTCATTTTTAAAGATGAAGAAAATCAGAGAAATACTCAATAGCTTGTCATAGTCACCTAGTGAAGAACTGGCTGGAAGAATCACATTCATCCAGTCTGACTTTGGAGCCTGTATTGTTAATGACACTACATTGTTAATGACACCAGACAACAATGGTACTGTCCCATTTAAAAGGGGACATCGGGTCAGCCTAGTGTCACTGGGCTAAATTCAAGGTGTCAGTAGGCTGACTGTATGTACCGTGTCGAACAGGACAGTACCGTTGTTTTCTGTCCCATTTAAAATGGTACATCTGGTCAGCCTGCTACTAAGTGGAAAGAAAACCACAGCCTTAGTAGGACAAGGCGTTAGCTTCATTCTGGCGAGGAAGTGGCTGACCTAACATTTTTCAACCTCAGTTGACCACCTGTAAGTGTCTGCTTCTTCTACTCTTCAGGGAGAGAATGAGTTCTCTGGTGGGGATAAAGTGACTTATCACCCTGCATTCAGATGCAAAAAGTTAGCCATTTGAGCCAAGAAATCCCCAGTCCCGTCTTTGATTTCTCAGCTGTGATATTTTTATTTTTTAAAATTAGTTTCAGGTGTACAAAACAGCACAGTGATTAAGCTTTAATGAGGTTATCATTCAACCTCACAGAATGATAACCCCGACGAGTCTGCTACCCATCTGACACCATGCATAGCTATTACAAGACCACTGCCTGTAGTCCCCATATAGTACTTTACATTCAGTGACAATGTCTTTTTAAATTATAGTTGCCATTCAGCATTATTTTATATTAGTTTCAGATTTACAGTATAGTGGTTAGGCATTTATATAATTTATGAAGTGGTCACCCCTATAAGTCTACTAGCCATCTGACACTATGCATATAGTAGTTTTTATGATACTATTGACTATATTCCCCATCCTGTCAGCTGCTCTGTATTTTTAGGACAGCCACTTAACCTTTGTCCTGCGGTGGCCCACATTGGATTCAGTAGGTGTGTTTGTTAAACCCAGCAGGTGCATCATTTAGTCTGCAGTGCTCTTCCAGGCTGAACCTTGGTCTTGACCTCTGACAGCACTGGGTAGCCATTGAAGGGTTTCATCGTGAGAAGTTCATGGGGCACCTCTGTTTTGCTTCCTCCCTGTATCACAAGCAAGGATCCCACCTTGGCGATAGAGGAGCTGGCTCAGAGCAAAGGAATTCATGCAGCTCTGCACAGCGAAGGGCAGTCAGCTAAGGAAGCATCTTTTGGTTGTTGTTCTTGGTTCACCTGAGCAAGGCTCGAACCTGAGCCGCAGTGGTGACAGCGCCGAAGCCCAGCCACTACTCCACCAGGGAACCCGGAAACGACTTGATATTAAAAGCTAGGTCACTGTTTTAGAGACTCCTACTCATCTACAGTCAGAATTGCTATGTGATTCTAGATTTCCAGGCAAGTGCAAAGACAAGAAAACAAAATAAGAAAAAACAGAACAAACAAACCGCCCCCCTCCCCCATATCCCTGTTTTAGAACTATTTGCTCTTCCTCAGGGACATAGGTTATGCCTTATATTCAGCTTTGGGAAACCAGACCCTAGGACTACACCTGATGTCTGTTAAATTCTCAGTTTACATTTGACGCTCAGTGGGGAGGATGACTGGGATCCCACAAGCGAGGCACTTCGCATCAGGCGGTCCAGCTCTCACCGCGCCAGGCTGGTCGCTGTTATCCACACGTTACAAGTGAGGACCCCTTCTCCAAAGTCACACAGCCCCTTAGCGGTAGAGGTGGGCAGAAAACAAGAGAGCAGGGGAAGCACAAAGGGGAAAAGAAAAGGAGTGGGCAGGGTTGTAGACATCCATCTTTCAGGAAATAGCTGCGGATAAATATGAATGGTTATAGTCATTGTTTTAAATTATTACAAAGACATGTTAGTTTTATTCTTTAAACTCTTCATGCCAGTATTTAGGGAGAAAAAGGATTTCTTTTTGATATCCACCATGATTTTACATCTGTGATTCTAAACTGTAGAGATTTGCCCCATTAATAACTTTCAGGATCACACACACACACACACACACACACACACACACACACGAGAGAGAGGAAAAGTAACAAACTCACATGCCTCTCTCAAGCACAGTCCACACATTACCTGTAATTGCCACTAAAAGTAGAATGGTACTAAAGTGCGTTTGATAGTGAAGGCACAGGTCTTGGAGTTGCACAGCTCTCAGTCCATTTACACATTTCTCGGTTCATTCAATATTTATTGTTCAATACCATGTGCCAGGCACAAGAATTACGGGCGTGAACAAAATACTTAGTTTCTGCCCTCAAGAAAGCGCAGATTGGCAGCAAGACAGTTAAACCAGCAGTTTTTGCAAAGCCAGCATGTGCTGTGATAATGAATTTTTGGAGAGTACAGAGACACCCAAGGAAACCCAAGGAAATGAGAATTGAAATGAGCCCTGAAGGGTAAGTGGCAGGGAGCCACATTTGCACAGGAAAATGGAAAAATTTAAATCCTGGGCCTGCAGAGAGGGTTAAACTCTGTAACCTCAGTTCCTGTGTCATAAAGTGGGGGTCATCATTAGGATTAAATGAGATGATATACAATGAGGGGCTCATGGTTAGGATTACATGAGATAATACAAATTTCTTGTCACCAGACCTGACCCTGAGTGCACACTGACTACTCAGCTCCTTTTGCTACTCAGTGCACACAGTGTAGAGGCACATCCCATTCTACTGCCCGTGTGCACGCTATGTTACAGATAAATTCCGAGTTACTACTCCAATTAATTCAGGGCTTTGTAAAATGAGCAAAAATCAAGGACTGAAAGGCCATGTCAAGCAATATTTTGCAGATGATTTTGGATTAGCAGCTGAGCCTCCACAATAAGCATGTGTGTCCCCAGTATCTAGGGCCACGTTTGACATATAGGAGGCACTGTATGTGCTTATGGAAAAATCAACCATTTTACACTCCTTTATCCAGAGCCCAGATCTGTTGACAGAGAACTAATTTTAAATTTTTTTTAAATTTGCATTTATTTAATTATGAGTGAACTTGAACATTTTCTCAGATGTTTGAGGGCCATTTATACATCTTGTTTTGGGGAAGTGTCTGTTCATTTGTTTTCTTGTCCACTCTCTCAATTTTAAGAGGTCTTTATACATTAAGGATATTGACCTCTTGTCCATGGAATATATTGTCAATAGTTTCTCCCAGATTGTCATTTGACTTTTTTTTAAATTCATTTTTATTGTTAGACTTATTGGGGTGACATCTGTTAGCCAGGATTACATAGGTTTCAGGCATACAGTTGTACAGTGCATTGTCAACTTGATGTATAATAAAGCGTATCCTTCAAATGCAGAATGTTGGTCCATGATGCTGTACCAAGGTAGTGCCTGAGATTTGCTTCTTGAATGTTCTGAAGGATCTAATAGTATTGCAGCCCGATTTGTTACATATTACACGTACTTCTAAATGTACACACACAACTAGTTATCTAAATACAGAACTCCCAATAGTCACCTGAAACAACCACTTGTGCTTTTCAACTTCTTTTTGGTTTTCACATCCAGGAGTTTATATTTTGAGAAAAGGACTCATGAAGTTTTTTTCTGCAACCACCTAGGCTTGCAGAATTATATATTTTTTTCTTTCAGGGGAGCAGACATATAAGATTAAACATTAAAATGGGATTTAATAGCACTTGTTAATAAAAAAAAATCTTAGTACCTTTTTTTAAGGGTTTATTTATTTTTCCAAATACATAGTTTGACCTAAAAAAACAAAGACAGAAGTCAATGTCACTTAATTGGTTTTTCTTAAAATACCTGCAGTCAGTCAGCTCTCGTTTCCAAAGAAGCCAGATCTCAAAAGATACACTTGTGGGATGACCTCATGTGCCCCTAGTATGAGGAGATAGTTTATATTTGGCAAGGTATTTTGTTTTAATTAATTTACCATTCAAAAACCCATACATAGCCATGGTTTAAATAGACAAATAGTCCTAAAATTTCTCTTTCAATGCTGCAACTTCAACAACTCTAGATTTTATCCCCTGATATTTAGCTATATACTTCTAAATAATATGCTGGAATGTCATGATTATTATTTTTCTTTGAGCAAATAGTTCTTGGATCTCTGCAATGAAAATGAAGCTTCTCTACAATTTTCTCTTTCCCCTTCCCAGTACGTCCCAGTAGGTGAATCACAATCCCATGTTAAGTTCATAATCAGAATTTCTGTAATAATGACTACACACACGTTCTCTGCTGCACTGAGTAGTGTCTGTGATTATGTCTCCTCCCTTGGCAACCTTTCTTTTATCTGGGGGCTAATGCTTCATCATGTCTTCTACACACCTATTGTTATGTTCCACAGGCTGAAACGTTCCCCCATCTTTCCCTCAGAACGATCCTTAAGTCATCCTTGTCATCGGGCCTCGTTACTGCCGAGCTGTCATCCATCCCTGTCCCTGATCATCATCGTTGGACTCACCTGCATGCACTTCTGATATTGGATCTCCTAGAGCCAAAATCGCATGCCTTCTTCTCTCTTTGTGTACTTCCTCTAGACGGCTGATTTTTATTTTTATTTTTCCAAATATGTTCTTAAGGACAGGTTAGAGTAAGTAAATTTTTATGTCTTTGCGTGTTTGAAAATTTCTTTTGTGCCTTTCAGATTTGATGGATGATAGGTTGACTGTGTAGAGAATTCAAGATTGAGATTATTTTTATTCAAACTATTGAAACCATTGCTACTCTGTCTCCTCATTTCCAGGGTTATTGTCAAGAATGTGGCTGCTTTGGGGATTTGGGACCCTTTTCATGCGACTCATTTTCTCCTTGGGGCTATTTAAACCTCTTCTCTTCATCTTCACTGTTCTGAAATTCCTTAACAATATGCTTGGCACGTGCTGGACACACACTATACCAGAGACTTGTTTTTTTCACAACCGGGTAATTACACTGTTTTCTTTTGTTACTGTTGTTGATTTCCTCTTCTCTCTTTTCTCTGTTCACCGTCTCACTCTTTTGTCCTTATCAACTCTATTCATTGGCTATTGTATCTCATGAAATAATGCTCTGATTTTCATGCACTCCTATTGCTTATCTCCACGCTTGTTTTCTGAGAGATTTTCTCAATCTTATTTTCCAACTTTGCTAATGAATTTTAATTCACGCTATTGAAGTTTTGTGTTTCCAGTACTTTTTAGAAGTCCTCTAATTGTTTATTTTTTTCTAACATCTTGTTATTGTTTCATGAAAACAGCATCATCTTTCAGCTCTTTTAGGATATCAACTCTAGTATTTAGTGTGAGGAGGAGATGGTGTGGACTTTATTTCTGTTTCCTCCAGTTCCCTCTTGTTTGATTATTTCGGTCATTCGCCTGCATTGGAGATTTTCACTATCTGGTTATCTGGCGGAGCTGGTTGGACTCTCTCTGTGTACAAGATGGGCTTCCTGGGAAGTGGTCAACATCAGTGTCAGTTTCCTGCCTGCAGCATTTTGGGAGTCTGGTGACCTTCTTTCCCTTTGTCTAGGCTCTGCCCCTTTAAGTCCAGGCTGGCAGCATTTCTGCTGGCATGACATTCTCAAAAACCTAATGGCTCTCCTAGGAATGTCACCCAGATTCGCACCATTAGACACGAGGGTCGTCTGCGTATACTTCCTGTCCCTCATGCCTAGCTCCAGCTTCTGCTGAGGTGACGGATTGAATTCCTCAGTCACACACCTGCTGTTTTCAGCAAAAGCTCACCTGGCCACGCTGTGGGTGGTCTTTCCAGCGTGTGCTGCACCTCCTCATCTTAGCATCCTTGGCAATCTGAATGGGCAGGGAGCCCCCGAACCCATCCAGCGCTGGTTCCCTTTTATCTGACATTTCAAATCCACTGCAGCATTTTAAAGTATTTTTTACTGTACAACCTCTCTTCTCTGTGCTAGAATCACTGAGACCAGCCCCACTTTAAGGTGAGCCCTAGATTTTTCTCTCTCTCGAAGGCTTGCAGGTTTCTCCTGAAAGTAATGAACTCTGCCTTAAAGGAGTGAGGAGGAGAAACTGCATTTCCGTCACATGGGGGGCAAAGGCAGGCTGTCCCTAAGCCCACTCCCTCAGTCCTGTGCCTCGCAGTCCCCCTTCATTGTGCTGGCTGCCCCTGAGCATCAGGCTTCTCGTGTCCAGTGTTCCCCTCAGGGCCAGTGCAGGTGGGAGCTGGGGTCTAGCTGGCTTTCAGTTAAGTCTTTTGGCAGGTACCCCACCCCTGCCTTTGGGAGGGGTGGTTTATGCCTTCAGATTCTCATCCTTGTGGGACTTCTGGAGATGGAATGGGGACCTTTATTAAGTACCCCGACGAGGCACCAAATTGTCGATTGCTTGGCTTTGCCCGTGTGTTCATTGCTTCTCTGTGCACTATCTCCCCCCAATATTCAGAGACCTCTCTATTATTTCTCCATCTTCTCTCTTTGTTTTTTGGGGTTTTTACATGTTAAAAAATGAACATATTACCCTTTTAAGGAGCTTTGAGGGGAAGAGGTAATAGATACGTGTGGTTAATCCTGCATGTTGAACTGAGTCTATAATTTTTAAAGACAACCGTGACTGTAAACTTAGCCTAATAGTATAAAAAAATTCCAAGGATATTTTGTAATTTACAATTTATAAATCACTGTCTAATAAGGTAATGTGCTTATTTAAGTGTGACAATTCTTGTAGCGTATCTTATTAGCATCCCTACTGATGAATATCCTTGTGGATGAGAAGACAAAAGCAATAGAGATTTTTTTCAGTAACTAATTATTTTTTGTGGGGGCTAATTATAGAGATTACATTACACTCGAGCTCATGCATCTGGGATTCCGTGTTAGGTGTGGTTAAAAGTAATTGTCTTTATCTTCTGTTATACCCCCATCTGGGTTACCCAGTAGGCCTACCAAGTAAGTGCTCAGGGCACCAGCGAAGCTGAACCCCCCCCCCCCCACACTCACACACACATATGACACACGTGTGAATTTGGGTCCCTTGGGAAGCAGATGTGATGGATGTGCCTGAGATTGACTCGTGGAAACACCTGTGGAGGTTAAGGAGGAGAGAGTCGGAGAAGGTGGTAGAGACTTCAGATGGCCGTGCAGGTCTGACCCGTGAAGAAGGGGGAAAGGAAGAGGGAGGAAGGGTCTCAGACAGTAGTATGATCCCAAGACAGGTCCAGCCAAGTTCAAGGGAGTCCTCAAACGTAAGTCACTCACTGAGAGTCTCAATGGGACTGTTCGTACTTCTATTGTGCTCAGTCATTGGCTAAACTTGGCCTTCAAAGAGATACAGTGATGGATCTGTACTCATTCCTGAGTAGATACAGTGGGGACAGCAGCTGGCATCATTAGCTGTCGGTACCTTTGTTTCCTGTAGCAGGAGACTCGAGGGCACATTTTCATGACCACCCGAAACAGTGATTTTTAAAATTAGATACTTGGTTTGTTGGGTAAATGTGTATGTAATTGTCATGAAAAGATCAGGAAAATTATTCCTGTCATGTGTTCCATAGGCTTTTTTAAATTCATATAAAGATGGGTGAACCTTGTCATGTATTTAGCTCTTAGGGTCTTAATTAAATTAGGCCCTGACTAGTAACGACAACCAGAATCACTCTGCTTTCTCTCCTTTCCGAGTTTGTCTCCTCTCACTTGACAATATCTCTTGGCCAACAGCAAGGCCCAGTCCTGGCCTGCACACGCGTCCCCTTAGATGCTGGCGATCTGTCTGTGAGATGAAGTGTGTAGGGTTGACTTCCTGCTCTTACAATTGATGCTGTTGCTTTCAAAAACTGGAGTGGGGAAATGACTACTCTGGATTCAGAAAGAGAGGGAGAGGGGGAGGGAGAGAGAGAGAAAGAGAGAGGGGGGAGAGAGACAGAGAGAGAGAGAGAGAGAGAGAGAGAGAGAGAGAGAGAGAACTTGTAGCTTACGGAGGCTGAGGAGACAGAGAGAATAGACAGTTCTCTTCCTCAGTGCTCCTCGCCCTGGACTTCTGAACTGCTTGGGGTCTTCGTGTTCTTGTCAGTAAAAGCAGAATGAAGTAGTCTCCTCTGTCCCTCCCAGCGTGCAGGGTCTGGGCCCCCGTGAAGACTTGGTAACTCCTAAGGGTAAACCATTTCTCTCCGATTGCTTCTCTTCTCTGCCCTGACCACACGGCTTCCTTACATAGTATTAAGTTCCAGTGAGAAGAAACATCTGGTCTGCTGCAAAGCAGCAGCTTATTTTTAGCCAACGATAAGCTGCAGATGTTGGATTTTTAAAAAGTCTTCTTGCTTCAAAGACAGGAGAACTTGTTCACTCCTCACTGTCTTGCCTGCTCCCCTCCCCCATGAGCCACATGTCCCAACAGTTTAGCAAATTTCTCTTGATGGATGACTCGAACAACACTGTTAAAATGAATGCCCTGAGAGAAATATCCAGAATGATGAGTTGATTTAGTTGGTCTAAACCTGTGTCTTCTATGCAGTACAGAGGGTGGAAGGCGGGCGAAGCACTGCTTCAGTAATTCCGAGAGGATCTGTCATTTCTCCTTCGGTGTTGGTCACTTGGTATTGCATTTACTTGTTTGCTTGTCTGTCACCCTAACTAGACTCTTAGTGCCTTGAGGTCAAGAACTGTGTCTTATCCATCATGTCATCCTCAACACGGAGCAGAGCATCTGTCATAGAACACATGCTTGGTTATGTTCGCGGAGTAATGAGTGCATGGATGAATGAATACACTTAATGAGTAAGTAGTTAAAGACTTTACCAAATTACAGTTCCCACACGAGTTCCCGAGAGATCATCCCTTACTTTCCCAGTCCTCAGGACTGTTTTCCCATTGGGAACCTTTGTGCTATATTCAATAGCTCTTTAATAATCAACAAATATGTATTGAGCATTTGTTCTCTTCCAGGTTCTGTTCAAGGTATTAAGGGTACAACAGTCAATTTGAAATCCTGGCTTCTTGCCTCCTGGGGACTTAGGGTCTAATAAGGAATCAGGAAATAACTGTGTTAAAAATGAATAAATGTACTACCAGATAGTAGGAGGTGCTATTAAGGAAAAAGAAACAGATTGTGATTGTCATGAATGCTGTTTCCCGAGGGCTCCCTCCAGTCATGTGTTAGAATGGCCCCTTCTTGCCCTGTTGACCATTATGTATGCCTCTGTGACTCTCTGACCAGTGGAATGTGAGCAGTAATGACAGGCATCCCGTCTGGGTGGGAGCTGTGGGAACCAGTGCTTGATTTCTGTGATGCTGTCTCCCTGCTGCAGTTACTAGTGACGTTTAAAGGGGTGGATGGTGTGCCAGCCTGGTCCCTGGAGTGAGAACACACGCAGCAGTGCTCACGACTGACTTGTGACGGAGAGTAAACTAGGTTCCTGGACCCAATTGCAGGGTGTTGCTGTGGTTGGCGTGGGGGGTCTCTGTGTGTGTGTGTGTGACAGGGGTGCCTCCTGCATAACACTCAGCAATTCTCAGACACCAGCAGGGTGTCCTAGACTTCAACTCAGCTCTGATACCATCTACGTGGAGTACCACTAGACTCCACAGGCTGAGGCTTCCCTCCTTCAAATAGCAGCCACAAGCCCACTGACGGCAAATTAGAGGTGCCCATGACGCCCTGGAACTCGGGATGCCGATTGCAGGTGCAGATTGTCACCTGTACCCTGAGGTAACTGCTGCAAATGAAAGGTTCCCACAATCCCCAGCTTGAGTTTGTATGTGGGTAGTTCCCCAGGCGGGAATCGAACCCAGATGGCAGCGCTGACAGCACCAGCACCAAAGCCTTAAGCCACTGCACCACCAGGGAACTCCTGGAGTTTGATTAATCTGCTAGAGCGACTCAGAAAACTCAAGAAACCTATTTACTCACTAGATTACTGGTTTCTTATAAAAAGCCATGGAGCAGCCAGATGAGAGACCTGCGTAGGGCATGGCATGGGAGAAGGGTGTGGCACCTCCACGCCCTCCGTAGGCGCACTGCTGTCCCCCAGTCTCCATCCCCAAGGCTCTCCAAATCCTGCCCTTTGGGGGCTTCATGGCAGCTTCCTTATGTAGGCACGATGGATTCAGTTATCAGCCCCTGGCGATCTCTTCGACCTCCAGCCTGTCTAAGTGTTCTAGACCAGCCAGCGTTCATGCCGGGGGCTTGCCTCCTTCTTAAAGACCGAGCTAAGGCCTTTATTTTTGAATTGCCATGTGTCCTCACACAGCAGCATGAGAGGTAAATGTAGGTAGCTCCATCGTACACTCCAGGAAACCAAAGCCTTCTGATGTCTGTCAGAAGCTTTGGGCAACACAGTCACAGGCCTGCTAGGTATCAGGTGATAGGACAGAGCCTGGGATTCAGAAATAAATATGTGGTAACGATCCTCAAGCAATAATGAGAATAATTCTTATTAAGTGCCAGCACCTACTGAGTGCTGACTACGTGCCGGGAATTGTGCCCACCACTTCACCTTCGTCACCTCATTGAACCTTCTTGGTGGCATCATCTTCATTTCACCGATGGAGAAACACAGCATAAAGGCTTGAGCCAGACTGAGCTTGGGTAGCCCGTTAGTGGGGAGCTGGGACTTGAACCCCAGCAGGTCGAGATGCCTTCCAGCTCAAGCCCCTCCCAGGGAGGACATGGCAGGGTGTCAGATGAGCTCGCAAAGCCGCTGGCCCTCTCCCCTGAGAGGCCTGGGAAACGTGGAGTTCTCCTGGCTACAAAGCAGAGTCCGTGCTCCGTTGCTACCGAAAGCCTCGTAGTTGCCTCTGCGTCGGCCTTCTCGGGCAAACGGAAACGAACACGAGACCATCTTACGCCGGAGCCATCCGATGTGGCAGTTCATAAAAGCGTTGCCAGGTGGCTGTCAGCAAGGGCAGCTAGGCAGGCTGGCAGCTGCCAGCTGCTGGCATGGGGGCCAGGTCCTGCTTTTCCAGTGCGGAGAGTAGTGTGCGATCTGGCTGGATCACTCTTCCTCCATCTGTCAGCCGCGGGAGATCGACCTGGACACCAAAGTGATAGCATGGGACACTTGAACCCAGCCTTCTGGGGAAGTAGGGCAAATCCAACCGAATTGGAATTTCATGGACGTGCACCTGTGGGACAGTTAGAAGTTTGGGGTGGGACAGTGATGGCACTGATCAAACTGTGGTCTTGGGAAGTAAGTGTGTCTCTTTCTGCCTCTTCATCTGTATGTCTATTTGTAGCGCTTCAAAACGTCCTCTTCCCCCTTCCAAAACACCGACGTGATTGTTTGATTTAAAACTTTCATGGGTCCTTCTTGACCTCAGATAAATAGTTAAACCACTGAATGCAGAATTCTCGGGGGGACAACATGTGGCCCCAGTTTCAGTTCTTGTTAGTCCGCCAGCCCACCTTCTCAGAGGGCTTGGCTCTCCCCAGGTGCGTCACGCACGTTCAGACCTTTGTGGCCGTAAGCATTCTTTTGTCCCGCCGTCTGCTCAGTCTTCCAGGACACACTCTAATGGCCCTTGTGTTTGGCATCTGTCACGA
The DNA here is from genome assembly GCA_004026885.1 of Lyroderma lyra. Classification (NCBI taxonomy): domain Eukaryota; kingdom Metazoa; phylum Chordata; class Mammalia; order Chiroptera; family Megadermatidae; genus Lyroderma; species Lyroderma lyra. The sequence goes on from PVJL010001455.1 coordinate 83,738, forward strand.
GCCCTGGTTTTCCTTCTTGGACATTCACTGGTGTGTGCCTCCAAAGCAGGGGCCACCTCTTCCCACGTCTCCGTGTCGAGTACCTAACACAGCGCCCGGGAGAGCGGCTGCTCCGTCATCATCAGAGAGGGGGCCGACCATGTGTATGTTTGTCTCTGTGAGTCTGAGTCCCTGGCTCGTTGTTTTGGTGTTGCTCATCTCTACCACCCCCTCCCCACCTCCACGCCCAGTAATCCAAGCCTTTTCTCCTCTCCCTATTCCAATGGCTTTGTGCTAGTTAGTTCTTTCTAGTTGACTCTTAGCTCTTTCCAATCAACTAGATTAGCACTGAGTCCTCACTCACCCTTGGTGATTTTTTTTTCCTTTAAGCCTCTTGTAGGCTAAATATTTTTCTTACTCATTTGCTAATTCAGGTCCGGGTCCAGAAGCAGTAAGGGTGCTTTTTGTAAGCTTTTTCTTAGGAATGTCTTCTCTAAAAACAGCTAGAAAATCCAACCTAAGAGTGAATGGAATTTTCAATTCCTCTTTGGGCTGTAGACAGTTAACTTATTGTCACGCAGCCACAGCTCACATTTGGAAGATGGGCCTGTCTACAGTGTGTCAACTGAAACGACTCATGTCAAGAAATAATTGACGCATTGTCCTCATTTGGCAAATACATAGATACGAGGAGCTAAGGCCGGTGAAAAAACCAGATAGCATTGAGGGACAATGGGTTTTGGATGATGTAAGCATGCAGCTCCAAGTACGAATGCCATAACTCACTCATCGTTGAAAGCCATATTGTAACTATTCTATGTGTCCAGCCTGTATCAGGTACTGTGGAAACACTGATGAATATTATCACTTCCTGGACTTCCCGAGTTCGCAGCTTAGCAGGTGAGCTCAGCAGGGAAACCCACCATTTAACACACGTGAGAAACTCCCTCCCAGGAGCTGTCCAGAAGAGGGCCTGGTTTTGCACCGGAGTGGGCCTAGAATCATCCTGTCACACTCAGCAGATTTTCACAACGTCCCCCTGGTCGTCGGCTTCAAAAAAAACTGTCAGAAGGTGTAGTCTGCCTTCCCAGACCTCCTGCAGATTTATGAAGTTGAGGTGTTATTGACACATGGTTTTAAAAAAGTTGACAAGCAGAAAATACATGGGCTGCCCTATTAAGCACGAGCCCTATTGACTGCTCGAGGTCCTCCGGAGACCCTGAGGATTTGGGGGTGACTTCAGTCTGCACATTGGTGCCTGATTCCTTCTCCCAAGTGGTACTGAGAGACTTGGGCTGTGATGTTTTTGTGTGCAGCTTCCAAGCACCCCACACCTCCCCAAAATGCACAAAAGCTTTGCTATGACCTGCAATTCCCTCTTCTCAATTTTAGTCAAAATATCTTTTTTTTTCTTTTTCTTTTTTCTATCAATCAGGTCTGGTCTCCATGCCCTATTTCCTGGGTTGCTCTTCAGCATGGCCAAAGGGGAGAAAATTTCATTGTTACTCCCCACCCGCCACCCCGCCACTTTATTCCCCCTTTGCGGGAGAGGGGTTCTGTGTGTCGCTGAGTTTCTAAGCCCTGCCCGATCTAATCCCTTGTCCACACATGCGTAGTTTCGCAGTCTCATCACATTAGTCTGTGACTTGCCACTAACGTAGATGCTGCCAGTGGTGGAAGGAGTCCAGGGTGCCTTGCTGGAGACTGACTCGATGAACGCCAAGTGCCACATGCCATAGTGCTGCCTCATGGACTGTTTTATAGTTTTTGAGCATGTAGGCTTGGCTTTTGGGCCACGACGAAGTTGACTGTTTCAGATACGGTGTTCAGGGAAGCCTCTCAGCGACCTGAATGGCGTGGAGGTGAACCGTGTGGGTGTCTGGGGGGAGACATTTCCGGCAAAGGGAACTGCAAGGGCAAAGCCCCTAATGACATCAGCACTGATGTCAGACGGAGGTGCTGAGAGTTATGAGGATTTAACGAGTGAGTATAAAACAAAAACGTTACCTGTCATCAGCTGGCGTAATTTCAGGCACGCAGGAGCATCTTTGTAAGTGTTTAAAAAAAAAAAAAAGATTGATTAGGAAAAAAACCAACATGATAATATTTGTTGAGTTCCTGCCATGAACCATGGTGTCGGGCGCCTTCTTCTATCCCTGCCAATCAGAACTGCCACATGCATTGGTTAGTATTCTAGAACTCTCCCTCTATAGCGCAGGGCTCCATGGCTTATTAGCTGTGTGATCTGGAGCTAGTTATTCATGTCTCCCTGTGACTCAGTTTCCTCATTTGAAAAAATAAGGCTAACACCATCTTCTGAGGGCTCATGTAGGTGACACACTTAAAACAGTCCCTGGCACATGAAGTCCTTCCTGTGTCTTTTTTGCAATCATTACCTTACAGATGAGGATACCCGAGACCAGAGAGGTTAAGAAACTGGCCAAGGCAACCCAAACAATGATTAGGAATAGTGGCAAAGAGATATAAGGTTGGATCTTTCTTACTGCAAAGTGCACGACCTTTCCTAAGCAAACTGCATGCAGAAGGGCGATGACGGTCCTGGGGTATCGGCCAGGCTCATTGGCTTCCCCCTCCATTCCCCTGGAGCATGACCCTGATTACAGAGTCTCAAGAAGAGCGATTTCTCAGCAGCACCTTTCTCAGCTGGCTTTCTGATTGGTCCCGATCTTCTTTAATTATGCAACCCATGCAGCCTCTGAATGGAGACTGTCAGGATTCAGTGGGAGGTGTCCACGTTTAACCTCATAAAGTCTCCAGATGCTTCTGGGCAGGTGGTGGTGTTCATTTCTCTTTGCTTCCTTCCCAGTCATGTGTGATTTTTTCACTTAACATCTTCTATTTACTGCCCCAAAGTGTCCCCCACATTTATTTTCTTATTGTCAAAGGATTTAGCCCTAAGTCCCTGAACCGTACACACCCACACAGAGGCACCCCAGAGGCTTCGCGAAAGGTTTTACCAAATCCCTTAATTCCAACATACGTGATTTAACTCTCTGGCTGATGACTTTCCTCTTTAGACTGTGGTTTCACTCTGCTGTTTTGTCTCTGCAGATGATAAACAGACCGTTCTGTCTCCATCTGGAGCTGGCACTGTGGATATTTTTGGCTTGAAATTTCAATGAAGGGGAAAAAGAAGGGGATTCGATTTCTGTCGGTCATTATCTCTCTCACCTGTTTCTCCACTTCTCTGTTTACTCCTTTGCGTCTCTGACTCCATCCACATGTGTCAACTTTCCGTCTCCATGGGTTTGTAATCGGTGTTAGCCCTGAGTCGCCGTCTTCCGGTAATTAATTTAGAAACAACAGAAAGGGAGGAGGAAAGGAAGAGAGCCTTTGTGAGCACAATCATTTGAGAAAACAAATACCTCATGATAACATATTTTGCTTGTTGCAAATTGGTTCGGAGCTGGTTTACTCATCAGAAATGCCAAAAAACAAACGGGGCCTCATAAGAATGAATGCAAAGTTTGCATAATTACAAGGAGGCTTGCGTTCCGGTGGTGAGGGCACACACTTCCCGCCTACTCATTAGCACGTAATTTGTCCTGGAAAATTGTCCTGTCATGAGTATTATCAAGTGAGCTGCTAATAGAGGGGGAAGAATTGGTTGGAGAAGGCTTGAGGTCTTGAATGAGGAATGTATAAGAGGCCTTAAAGATACTCTAACCAGAGACCCTCATTTTTCAGATGAAAACAGAGCAGGAGTGACTTGACCAAGGTCTCACCAGCTGCTGGCACAGTCACTGCTAAAACCCAGCCAACGACGCAATGAAGTGTTCTGTGTTGATGCACTGAAATAAAAAGAAATGATACCTAGAATCTTTATTTGATTTTTCAAGAGTTGGGATCTAACACATAACTTAAGAGAAAACAAAGATTCAAGTGAATTTAAACCCAAAATAGATGTAAGATACTGTCTTAACTACTGGTTTCCAAATTGCACTCCATGGGGCCTGGGCATCTTAGAGGTGCCCCAGAGAGCACAGGCAGCAGAGCCAATCAGAAGTGGCTGCAAGTTAGGCAGATCCTCCCCGCATTGGCCAGCATCAGTTACTCTATTAGAGCAGCTCAGTTTTTTAAAAATCATTTTAGACTTTCCTTCTTAGATTATGTTTTAGCAAATGTGTTCAGCAAACAAAGAGCATTACGAAGAGCCCATTGCGTTCCACCCATTCATTTGTAGATGAGAAACGCAGTATTTTCTCACAGTCGTTCCCTGAGTTCATGGACAAACAGGAACAGGATCACAGGTCTCTAACTCCTTGACTCCCCTGGTGAGAGCGTCAGAGAAAGGGGTGGGGACACTGCGTGCTCCCGCTGGCCAGGTGCAGGTTGCAAAGTACATCAGGCACGTCAACCAAGTGAAAGAAACCAGGCTCTGACCACTCATCCAGGGATGTATCCAGACATTCAGGGACTGTAGGGATGGGTTTTCTTCAACTCACTAAGAGGGGGATGACACAAGAAGTCCTAAAGCACAGAAGACGACTCCAATCCAACCTGGAAAGTACCCGATCGCAAAGGAGATAGGAATGGGGTATCTGCTGCTGTGGGGCAGGTAGAATGAGGGATTGGGAGTAGCAGGCGGCAGTAAGAGTCAGGTGAGGGCAAGGGGGCTGACAGTGATGGCCACTGAGACCCAGGGGAGTGGAACGGTGGGGATGGGCTGGCACGATGCCAAAGGACTGTGTCCCTGTGTGGTCAGCTTTTGGCCAAGTTCCTCAGGCCTGTGGGCAAACTGTGCCCCAGGAACCTTCCCAATAACCACTGAAGCCAGCAGCTAGCGAGTTCACACATTTCTTGAGGCACCACTCACCTCTGAATTGTCACTCTCACTGTGGACAGCCTGTGATTGTTAACTTGGGCATCACTTAGATTTTCCGATTCTGTCCAGTCCTGCGCACTTGACACCCCATTTGCACGGTCCTTTCTGTTTTTTGTTGAGTTTCAGAATACCACCACCAAGATCATCCACGGGCAAGAGGTACCTCATCCTGGTGCAGGACCAGAGAGTGTGGCTCTTCAGCTAGCTTGAGATAAGGGGCTTCAGGTGAACATGTGTTTTCTTTCCTTGAAAGAAAAGGGAAGGTCTTGGCCAAAGTACAGCATTTTTTAAATCTGATTCCAGACATTGTCAAAGAGTGGCTCATTGTTTCCATTGCTATTCCTTTCTTCCTTAGAATTTTACATCTGTACTCCATGCCACATGACCTTGGAGTTCCTGTGATTAGAGTAGATAAAACCATGGATGTTGGGTCTGGGCATGTGACTTGCTCTGAGTATTAATGGACTTGACCTCAGTCAAGCCTTAAGTGTGTTTGTACTACATACACTGTGTGAAACACTTTGGCCTACTGTGTGTCTGCTGTTTGTGATAAGAACAAGTCCTAAGCAGCCACATGTTCTAGAATGAAGGATGAAGCGGACCTGGACCCAAAGTGCAGCCTAAAATGTAAGCCCAGCTAATCCAAAGTGAGATCTGCAGAACCCCAGCCAACCCACAGATCTGGCAGCAAGAAAAATCAATGTCATAAGCTGCTGAAATTTTACATTGCTTTGTTGTACCTCGTTATCACTATTTGATAGGGGTACCAATCGGAAGTTCCGTATCATGGAAGGCAACTGACTGGTTAAGAGCTTAGCTCTGGAGTCAGAATGTTAGAGTTTGAATTCTGACTGTTATTTATGAGCAAGACAACCTTGAGAAAATTAGTTGAGTACTTTATATTTCCTTCCCTGAAAAAGCTAGATGATGAGCATTATTGTGCAACTGTCCTTACGAGTCCGAGGTTCTGCATTTGCCAATTCGCCTACCTGCTAATGTTTACTTGGACCCTCTGGACTGGCAGTGCTGTTACCGTCACTCATGGACATGTGCACAGTGGTGAGAAGTTTAAGTCACCTGATCTGCATGGACCCAGCTGAGGTGGGACAGGCAGTGCTCTGGCTTCTTGTCTCACCATCTATCCGGGAAAGAAATACCCTTTGGGGGTCTGTTACTATTTAGTGCCACGCCTTTCATGCTGCGTGCCTTCTGCTGGTGATTTTGCAGTTTAAAATGGCCCCCGAGCACAGTGCTGAAGTGTTAGCTATTGTTCTGAGTTCCACATAGTCAGTGCTGCGCCTTCCAGAGAAATTAAGTGTGGTACATAAGCTTCATTCAAAGCCTAAGTTACAATGCTGTTAACCGTGAGTTCGGTGTTACTGAATCAACATGACACATTAAATAAGGTCTCTTGAAACAGAAGCATGTGTACAACAAGGTTAGGTATTGATCAGTTGAACAAAATGTTGTAACTGTAGGCTCACAGAAACATAAGCCTCTGTTTCCCCTCGTAGCAGCAATCGAGTATTCACTAATTCAATGAGTCACAGCTTCCATGAATACTAAGGTTCTTGCTCAAGTTAAATAAGATAGTATGAGTTATGTAAGGGGCTTACGTGCCGAGAGCATAGAAAATGCTTAGAGATGTTATCTATTATTTAGGCACCCTCACAACTCTATATGGTCATCATAAGAAACTAAGGATTGTGAAAGTAGAAATATAATGAGATGGGGTGGTATTACCGACATGTTTACTGATAGAGCTTTCACTGATTTGGCAACAGGGTGGGGCTGAGACTCAAGATGACTGACAGGTAGCTGTAATACAGGAACAGGAAGATCATGTCATCTGCAAACTTTTATTCAGAGATCCAGAGAGAACAGCAGATATTGTGAAAAGAATCTAGACCCTGTGACCATTATCATGGACATTCTGAAATCTGAAAGCATTTGTTGTCACACTGATTTATTTCTTGCATATACTCTGCCACAATGGTTGAAGGGTCTTCACCAGTGAGTTTTGCTGGGAGGCCACAGTGACTGGGGAGAGCCAGGTGTCTTTTTATCTGGCATTTCCTGCTCAAGCTGGAGGTAGAATTGTTGCCACAATCTGATCAGCTGTAGCTGCTGTTTAATCACAACGAAATGAAAGACACCACCCAACAAATCCCAGACCACCCACAGAAATGCGAGAGGTAATAATACATCAGTATTTGTAGCCACCAAGGAGTGAGGTGATTTGTTAGCAGGTGACCCACTCTCCCTTTTTTGTGGGATGTAGGAGTTGCAGTGCTAAACGTGGATGGTTCCAGGCAAACCAGAGTGGTTCGTTAGCAATAGATAACTAGGACAGACCCAGCGAAGTCACGGCGTTGCCCCGCTGGCCGCCGTTGGTGGGTAGCGATGAGTAGTAGAGGGTAAAAACCTGCTGCTGTGTTCAAGAGTCTGCTGGAACATTAGACTGATGAAACCTCGGACACACATGCCTTCCCACTTCACAACTCGGGGTCTTTCTTGGTCCTTTTGTGGGAGAAGAAGATCAAAGTTCTCCTAATTCCTCTGTTCTTAGCTGGAAAGACACATCTTCCCGGTAGTCATTCGAGCAGCCCTGTTCCTCCTCTGGACTAAATGACATTGCTGGAATGTCAGGCACACACTGTGTGGTGGTGAGTTTTGCAGTTATTTTATTAAACTCCATTTCGTCTGCTAGATTGTGAGTTCACTGTTGCATATTGAGTGTCCAGCGTCGTGTTTACTATGTGGAAAATGTCACTTAAAACATTGGTTAAAATAATGAATTCCTTAAAAATCTATATACTGATTTCAAATTTACTTTAAAATGTGAAAGAATTGATTCTGTTGTTGGTGAATGTCAACATTGCATTTCAGAGCTGATGTATTTTGATTTTTTTTTATCTTCCACTGTAGGCAAGATAGATAGGAAAGTATAAATTGGTCAATTTTCACTCCCTCTTTAGAATATAGACTTGAAAGGAAGGTAATACCAATTCTCATGGTATTTGAGCAAGTCAGGGAAAAATTCCATATTAAAACATATTGCTCATTTGAAGCAGCCATCCCTAACAAAGCCTTTTTGTTTCTGTGTTTTGCAAGTTAAACAAAATTGTTTTTTAAAACTCTAACATGTTTAAAATCTATGACAGATTTTGAGTGACTTTTTTTCTGATAGAACTATTGAATTCTGGAGTATATTCAATTATCTCAAATCCTGTTTGCAACACCAAAATCTCAAGAAAATAAGGAGGAAAAGATAGTTAAAAAGAAACAGTTTCCATGCCAAAACACAAAAAAACAAGACTCTTGCTATCATGATATCAAGAAAATCCTCTGGCATTTTGCCTCACTGAGAATGAAGAATCCAATTAAACGAAGCCATTTTAAGTGCCTTCATTAAGGAACACTTTTGAAATTGAGTAACAAAACAGGCGGGTACATCGGAATAGGTTGGAAACTTGAGGTGGGAAGGTAACCGTGTGCACTTCTCTATTTTCCGTGGGCTGTGTGGTGTTGCACCAGCCTTGCTTGTCTTCCTGTGCCTGACGCAGTTCATAGTTTACCAAAACAGAGACTCTCATGTTCCAGTTATATGGCTTTAAAAAAAAATGAAATCATATTTAGCTCGAAGAGATTCGTCTAGAATCCCTTTCCTTATTTGATAGATGGGGCATTGAGCCCAAGCCCGGACAAGCCTGAAAGGATCTCTTTTTGCATTGGACTTGATATCCTCAGCCTCAGGTAGTTGCTGGCATGACTGAAACTAAAAGTCAGGTGGGCCAGTTGTCAGTTTAGTGCTTTTTAGTTGGCTTATTGGTCTGTGTTTTTGTTGGTAAAGGATGTGGAGAGAGGAAGGGAGGGGAGAAGGAGGGCTGAAAAAATGCACATCTCTTCAGGGCTATTCCTTTGCACCCTTATTTACATGCACGAGACCCTATTATTCATACTATTCCAGCCCCTTTTTAAACTTACATACGATAATAAAAGCACTTTTGTGTTGCTTATAAAATCTTTACACTTTGTTTTTAGTGGTTATATACTGTTCTGTAGAGCACACATGCCACTATTTATCACATTAAGCCACGTGGCACTGTCTTTTTCATAGCTTAAATATGATCCACATTTGCAATTTTGTATCTGTCCATCTATAGGATCTGTTGAGGTTTAAAAATTAGCTGCAGTGGGTATTTTGATGGAAACACATTTGATCCACACAGTTGGGCCACAGCCATCACCCACGTGCTAGAGCATTACTGGGCACTTTCTCCCCGGGAGCAGGACGTCTGTAGCCAGGCTCCAGGGTGGCTGGTAGGAATCAGGGATCAGGCGTTGGAAGAACGGCAAAGCGATTGTCTCAAAGAGCCCGATACTGTCCACACTTACAGTCTGTGGGTGAGGACCTTTTGGGGCATTGGAAAGTGCAGAAGCACAAACTTCTCTGATTCAGATGTGGCTGCACCTGTGGTCTGCAGAGCTGTTTTGCCTACCTTAGAGGTACCTGCAGCTTTCGGCTGTGTCTGTTAGCATCTGTCCATCAAGCACAACACCAGCACCTCTGACACATCGAGCCATGGCTACTTGCAAATAATTCCTCAAGGGGGATTTACGGAAGGAATTTCTGTGCCAAGACATAAAAACATTTTTTAAAAGCCTCTTTGTATGTGTTGCCAAGGTTATTTCCAAAGGGGTATTAGCAGTGTTACATCTACCAACAGCTGATCAAAGAGGTCATTTGCCCACATTATTATCACCAGCATTAGGTGGTGTCATTAAAAAATTAAAATCCGTGTTCGTTCTCTTGGCAACCTAGTTTGATGTCTCACTGTCTCTCCAGCGCATGGAGCTATTCATGTACAAATGCTAATTCCATTTTTCTTATCCCCCAGCCTCTCGCTTTTCACTTTGTGGATAGTGACCATTTGGGGACAGACACTTGCAGGGAATCAGGGAGAACAGCTTGCCACCTACGTGCTATCTTTGGATCTTCAGATGGCCAGTGTTTTTTGTTTGTTTGTTTGTTTTTAGCATTGGCTTGATATTCCAAGGCAAAATGACAGCTTAACTTTTATTTTATTTATTAAATTTATTGGGTGACATTGGGTAGTAAAATTCCATAGGTTTCAAGTACACATTTCTATGGTACCACCTATAGCACCATTTCTATATCACCTATAGCTCGCATCATGCGCTCACCACCCAGAGTCAGTTCTCTTTCCCACCATGTATCTGACCCGCTTTACCTCTTCTACCACCTTACCTTCTGGTGACCACGGAACTGTTGTCTGTGTCTGTGAGTTACGGTTTCTTTGTTCATCTTATTCTTCGTTGCTTTCAGTTTTATACCCCACATATGAGTGAAGCTGTATGGTTCTTGACTTGACTTTTTGCTATTCCATGTGAATTCAGAAATGCTTGAGAAAACAACAGTTTTCCTTGCCTACAAACTCGGGATAGTACTACTGGGTTTTAGGGTTGGGAAAAAGGCATCGTGTCCTTACATGATTGTGAGTTGTTACTGGGATTATCAGCTGATACTGATCTAGTCATAATCACTCATGCACGGGTATTTCTCTGGCTCGAACGTGCTATGGAAGTAGAAGATGCCAAGGACAGAATTTGCAATGCTGAACGGGCTGCACTGGGTGGAAACTTAGGCAGCAACACGCACCAGTGAGAAGAAGGTGTCTGGAATGCCATCGCGGGAGGTCATACAGGTCTCCATCGACCACTAGCTCTGCGCTCTAGAAAAGCCTGCTTTTCTTTACTGAGCCCCAGTATTCTCATCCCTGAGCACGGCGTGGCTCAGAAGGTTCCTGAGATCACAGTGTATATAAAGTATGTGGCACACTGGGGAAACACAATGTAACATTTCCCATTGCCTTGTCACACAGGACACTTCCGAACACGCCACCATAGGATATGTCTCCCGCAGGAGTAAGAGGGAGAGCATTTCAAATACTGTGGGTCAATGTTAACTAAATGGTGTTGGTTTATATTATTAGATGATAACACTTTCCCGCCCTCCGCCGTTAGTCAAGCACTTCGAATGCAAATTCCTTTTTCAGTCCAGACGTGCTTTCCAAACCTAAATGCTTGTCAAAATAAATGAACGCTGTGTGTCACTTCGATCTACTGTTTTTTCAGAGTGCTTTTTCGTATATCACAAAAATACTTAATAATACATGTTAACCCTTATGGCACTCTTTCTATTAACGATGTCTAACTGCTTTCGTTCTATTGCTGCAGTTCCTTGTAGGTGCCTTAAGCTCTCTTAAATTCCCCTTTTCACCAGATGAGTGTTTGACCTTGAAAATGAAAAGTTAACCGAAAGAAAGACTGTGTGTGTGTGTGTGTGTGTGTGTGTGTGTGTACGTACAAAGACAGATGTATAATGACAGGAAGATGATAGATATGTAGATAGACAGACAGACACGGAGACTCACATTTAGTTATCCAAAATATAAAATTATTATACCATAAAGCCTTACTTTCTTAAAGTTTCTCTCTCTCTCCCTCCCTCCCCCTCTATCTCCCCCCACTTTATTTTCATTTTTATTTTTTACAATTAGATCTATATGCAAAAGCATGAGCCTCCTCTGCCAGTTCTGCCTAGCTACCCCCCAAATTGGATGTGTTTTAATAGTTAACCTCCAGACCATGTGATTAAATTTCTATAGGGTAGTGAAAACCAAATAATAGTTCCAGTAGTCTGACACTTAAATGAGGATATATTCCTTTAACTAAAAGGACACGTGATAGCAGGAATGATACCGAACATCAAGCAAAGCCTAACATCAGCCTTGACGTTGTTACTCAGCCAAAACCTGCTCTTTAACTTCAGACTTAGCCTCCAGAAGGCTGGATTGCTGCTTTATTTCTTCCATCTCTGAATCCAGGTGATCGTATGAAAAAACCAAAAATCAGAAACCAAAAACCTGCATGAAAAAGCATAGCCATAAAAATACAAGTAAGGAGCAATTAGCTTAGGTTTGCTTCTCTCACAGGAGAAGCAGCAGGCTGGGCTCCTGCGTGGCCTTGACCGCATACATCATGGTTGGAACCGCATGGCTGTCTTTGCGGATTACTACAGTTACCTCACGTAGCGTTTATTTGCAGATTGCGGCCTCCGCCATTCTCAACAAAGCCTTTGCTGTCCTGACAGTCTGTGATTCAAGAATGCCTCCTAATTTTTATAGGGAAGGGCACCTAGAGTGGGTAGTCCCCACCCACAGTGGGGCCCCAGGTCGAGAGCAGCCCCTCTAGAAAGAATGGTTTCATCCCAAGAATATTTTTTGAGACTGAGTGTCCTACGCTTCATCTGTACTCAGGGTACAATGAGCCTGGTGCACTCTCAGAGAGCGAGGACTATGGGAAAAACCCACATTTCTTAGAAGAAAAGGCAGAGCTAGCTTTTGACACTATAGAATGGATAAAAAGAGGACAGCTTGAGGCCTTGCCCTTTTTTCTCATTCCAAGTTCCTGACACCCTTATAAAAATAAGCACTGTTCAGCCCTCATTTTATCAGAACTGCTGTTGGCCTACTTGGATCACTCTGGAAGATAGGAGGTGACTAAAAATACAAGTGCAGTCCAGCCGATTTAGATGTGTCATTCACCTTTTCAATATATGTAAAGGTCTACAGTTTAAGATTTTATAAAAAATCTGTGGGGGCTATTTACATAACAATAACTATTCCTGGGGCGGAAGCAGTCTTAGAGTGTTTTACATGGACATAAATGAGCACATACCAAAAAAGAAATTGGAAATATAACTGCCCTGTGATTTGAATGTTAATTAACAATGCACCCGCACTGTACCTTAATGGTTAGGATGGGTTAGTGTCTGCAGTCTGCACGTCACTAAATCCACACGGCTGTAATTATGTATATTCATATTTCTATGATTTATTCTATAAACATTTTTTGGAATGATATTTGAATAAGCTTTTATCCTACTTTTACAATTTTCATGCAGTAAAATTTCCCCTTTTAGGTGTTAAGCAAGTTTTGAGAAATGCCTACAGTCTTGAAAGCACCACCAAAACCAAGATATATAAACATATAGAACATGTCCATCACCTCAAAAAGTTCTCCCCTGCACCCTTCTGTAGTAAACTCTTCCTCTCTAACCCAGCGGTCATGTAAATGGAACACAGAGTATGTAGATTTTTTACTTAGTATAAGGCATTTAAGAATGCTCAAATGCTCTGCATTGTTACATTTCTTTTACCTTTGACTTGGCATATTGTATTCTATTGTATGTATATACCAGAGTTTGTTTTTCCATTCACCAATGGAAGACCAGTCAGGCATTTCCAATTTGGAGCTATTAATAACAAAGTCATTGCAAATGCTAATGTAAATTTTGTTGTATAAAAAGTTTTCATTTATCTTATTTGAAGATTCTCAAATGAATTAGAGTTGTATGGTCCTTGTATATTTATAAGAAGCTGCCACACTTTTCCCAAGAGGTCATACTATTTCACATGCCCATGAAAGATATATGAAAATTCCAGTTGCTACACATCCTTGTCAGCACATGGTATTATCATTTATTTTATTTTAGCTATTCTAATAGGTATGCCATAATAGCTTACAGTGGCTTATGTTAAATTTCATTACTAGCTAAAAGCATTGAGCATCTTTTAATGTGCTGTGTCTGTTTATAACGTTTATATCTAGATATAGATATAAAAGATATAAACAAACGTGTGTGTGTGTGTGTGTGTGTGTGTGTGTGTGTGTGTCTATGTCTGTGTGTGGAGCACACACACACAGGGTGCCAAAATATGTATCCACATTTAAAAATTTGATGGAAGAGTTGAAAATAAAGATACTCAACATGGATAGCCAAGAAGAAAATGCAAGTGAAGATGCCAATGAGAACACTGCCCACCCACTATAATGGGTAAAATTAAACAGC
>PVJL010001455.1:103427-263573 GCA_004026885.1 Lyroderma lyra
ACCTCCATCCCCTTTCCCCCTTTCTACTTCCCCCACTCCCTTCCCTTCTTCTACCTCCCCACTCCCTTTCCCCTTTCTACCTGCCCTACCCTCTTTCCCCTCTTCTACCTCCCCCTTCCCCCCTTTTCCCTCTGGTAACCACCGTACTGTTGTCTGTCTCTATGTGTGTGTTTATTTATCTCGTTTGCTCCTTGGTTGTTTTCAGTTTTACATTCCACATATGAATGAAGTCGTATGGTTCTTGACTTGTTGTATCTGACTTATTTCACTTAGCTTGATATTCTCAAGATCTATCCGTGTTGTCACAAATGGCAATAATTTCATCTTTCCTTATGGCTGAGTAATATTCCATTGTGTATACAAGGTCAGACCATTAACTTCATGAACTCAGCCGAGAAAAAGTGCCCCATACTTCATTACTGAATATCACTACAGTCACATTCGAAGTCCTCCCCTTGGGAAGCTGTGCACTGACACCAGTGCCTAGTCCACCCTTCAAAGCAACTTTGGAATTCATTTTCTGGAATGGCCACCAGAACTATTGTCATACCTTGGCAAGGTTATGACACCTTACTGAGTAGTTTGTACAGTGCTGCCAACATAAGTGCACAGTGGCAACTGCACGAACTTAATTGTCAAATTTTGGTACGACGACAGCTCTGATGGCCATTCCAGAAAAAGAGATCCAAAACTGCTTTGAAGGGTGGACTAGGCACTGGCGTCAGTGCACAGCTTCCCAAGGGCAGTTCTTCGAAGGTGACCGTAGTGATACTCAGCACTGAGGTATGTAGCACTTTTTCTAGGATGGGTTTGCGAAATTAATTGTCTGACCTCGTAAATACCACATCTTCCTCACCCAGTCTTCTAGCAAGGGTCACTTCAGTTGTTTCCATTTCTCGGCCATTATGACTAATGCTGCAGGGAACAAAGACATACGTATCTAACATCTAACAAGGCACCTCCGAGGTACTTTCAGTGCCTAAAACTGGACTACATTTTCTTAAAGTTACGCCTCTGCTCATCCAGACCACAATTATCTTTGTCAAAGACTGGGCTATTTTCTGAAAATCTCTGAGATAACATCTCTTCCGTATCCATATTGTAAACTGACTGGTCATCTTCCCTCCCCAGTTAGACAGCAGAAATATACCAGAACATTCTCCGAGGCCAGCTCATGTCCCACCTGGAACTTCTGGCATTATCTACACAGTGGCTACTTTAACTAAAAGCCTCCACAAAATAACCAGGTGACCTTTCCTTACAATTTTTTTAGGAATATTTTATAATCTTATTTTTCTCTTTGCAATCCGATCCAATTAAGCATGTGGGGACAAGAGGGGATAAAACCTGTGGTCAAGATGACATTTAATTGGGCTAGGGAAGACCGGAACACTAGCAAAAATGCACGGAAACATGCAAATGAGATACCCAGAGGCTGGTGCTCATAATAAAC
Organism: Lyroderma lyra; assembly: GCA_004026885.1. Lineage (NCBI taxonomy): Eukaryota > Metazoa > Chordata > Mammalia > Chiroptera > Megadermatidae > Lyroderma > Lyroderma lyra. The sequence goes on from PVJL010001455.1 coordinate 104,881, forward strand.
CAGTTAACAGGCTTTGAAACTTGTCAACCTGCAGCCTTCAGGTGAAGGGGAGAAGCACATCTCGAAAGCTGTGGAAATGGACACTTTGAGAGGGGTCGCGCCAAACCTCCCTGCTCACGCTGCAAATCCTTCTTTGCAGTCTACAAAAGTGAAAAAGGCGCAGTACAGACAAAACCAACTGCATTTTTGGCAGCTGTTTTATAAAATGATGAATGTTTTATACAAAAAAGAAAAAAGAAAAAGAAAATTGGCTGCAAAGTTTCAAGTTTCAAGAAATGTCAAAGAAATAATACCTTTTGGGCAATGTTCTCTAACCATAATGAAATAATGAAATATGTTGCCAGAGAACAATAGTAAGCTATGTTTGGAAACAGGCCACAAAATAGTGCACTTGGAAATAATTTCTTGGTACAAAAAAAGAAATTACTAGAAAACACAAATATTTACAAGTAATTAGAAATAAATGAAAGAGTTACATATCAAAACTTATGGGGTTAGCTAAAGCACAGGGAAAAGGTGTAGTACAAAGGCATTACATTTGAAAATAAAAAGATCGTATATTAATAAGCTAAGCATTGTACAAAAAAGTTAAACTAAAAACCAACAATAGCTACAAAATAAGGCCAAAGAAATTACCAGGAAGGAAATAATAAAATAGTGAAAAGAAATTAATTATAACAAAACATACATTGTATGGTAATGGAAAGAGAACTGACTCTGGGTGATGAACACATAACACAACACATAGACCACGTATTGTAGAATTGTGCACCCGGAACCCATACAATTTTTACTGGTCAATGTCACCCCAATAGATTCAACAATAAGAAAAAGAAAAACATAAGAGATTGCTTGACAACCAAAAAAATCCAGACATCAGGATTTTAAAATACATATACGAAGGCTGTCCGGGAAAAACCCAGCCATAAACGCCTCTGTGTTTTGTATTACGTGGCTGGATACTTTGCGGACAGCCCTGGCTTAGGTCCGTGGCGTTTTCCAAGGGCCCGCGGTCCGACGCCGCCTCCCCACTCAGCTCACAGCATGTCCCCCACACTGTTTCCTTCTCTCCCGCCGGGAAATGGACTTCAGTTCCTTCCTTGAGCCAGACCCTCTCTGGCATCGGGGCTGGGGCACAAATTTCTCTCTGACAGATTCTAGTTCCTTCTCCACCAAACTAACACCTCCTCATCCTTCAACATCGCTTCCTCAGGGAAGTTTTCGTTGAAGTCCGAAGTTAGATTAGGGTCCCCCTGCCGGGGCACCTGCAGAGCACGAGTAGGTGTACCAGACAGCTCTTAACTTCGTGCTGACGCGGACCCCGTGGCCTCACCTGTCTCCAGGGCCACGTGTTCCGTATCCTGCACCTCAGTGGCCGTGGGCCCTGAATGTGCCTCCAGCCCCCAAATTCCTGGGTTCCAAGCAGCCAGCACAGCATCGGCCTCAGCTCCAGCTGGGATTCTCTGGGTCCATGGCAGGACCCTCATAACTTCCCCAGCACCTGCGGAGGGGGCCAGGTGATAACCCAGAGGTACAAAGGCATCGGCTCCACTAGGATGGAAGTTGGCTAGTAGGTGACAGGAGGGAACATTCTGAAAAAATTCCCCCAAACCCTGAGCCAAGAACACACCGTGACACTATCAGGATTTCCAGGTGAGCGCCATCTTATCTTTTCTTCGGAAATACAGTCCCTTTGTAGGCTCTGTGGCAGTTCCGTTCCATCTGTCCACATGTTGCTCCTGAACCCTTTAGAAGGGGAGTGATTGAAAATTACACAGGTTGCTCAAGCCTTCTGGAAATTATGGAAGGAAAAAAGTGAAGACATTATGCTAGCTTTTGAAATTGAGCCAGAAATGAAGGGTTTTTTCCATTCATTTTTTTTTCTCCTTTAAGGTTTTCAACAAGGACAACCTGAGTGGCTGAGTTGGAGATTGTTCTGCATTTGCGGTTGGAACTCCTGTGGTGCCCGGGGAATCCAATTACGGTTGGGAAGTCAGATAACAATGTGTGATCCTATCCTGATCAAAACAATATTTTCCTAAGTTCACGGAAGATTAAGATTTAATAATGCTGAAGCATGACATTTTCAATTATGCACTCAGTTCCAAGGAAAGAGGTGCCTCTTTTGCTCAGTACTTGGGACTTTTCTCACCTTGGAAATATTGAACGTGATCCCTCTGAGACTGCTGGAATACACGAATAAGCAAGGGGGGACTGCACTGCGGGTTCTCTGCCCAGGTAACCTGTTGTCATTTTAAAAGTGTAAGGGGGTGGTGTGGGGCAGTAGGGAGGAGTGACTGACCCGGGAGACCTGGGCTCGAGTCCTCGCTGTGCTTTCTGATGATCGGCTCCCTCTGAGCCTAGAGCCCCACTCCCCCGCCCTGGGCCTCAGCTCCCTCTCTGTTAATGGCATGATGTGATCACATTATTAGATGAGTAACAGCATTCCCTCAGCTTGATGACTAACGGTTCTGTAATTTTTGGAATGAAATAGTAACATTGTGAGTCAGGGCTTTGCAATTTGGGATTTCTAAGTCAACACAATTTAAACAGACTAACTCAAGAAAAGGTTGATATACACAGTTTGTTTCTCTCCAAGTAAAGGTATTTCTTAAAAAATACTCCCACCTATGAAAATTATAATCACCTTACATAAAAGAAAGGAAAATTGAAAGAGCAGGAAGGATCATCTCCAAAGGCCACTGACAAATTTATAGCAACTACAGCATAGCACTGGCAGCTACCCTGTGGCATCCCTCCAGGCCCTGTAAATCCAGGGACGAGTACATCAGGGACCTGCCTTCTGGAAGCTTCGCATGAGCGGGTGAGGCCACTGATTAACCTAGAATTATAGGGCAGAGTGAGAAGGCACATCAGGAAGGAAATGGACTTTGGGAGTGTGCCATCCAGACTGTCTTTGCCCCTGTTCGAGGTAGCACTTCATGCACAGGGAGGAGGTTCTGTTTGGATTCCTCTGTTTGTTGTCTTCTTTGGAATTTCCATCTTTCTCTGTTTCGGATGCTTCTCTGGAGCAAGCTCCTCACTTAGTTCACTGTCTTTAATACGTAGTGTGACCTACATGCTAAGTAAGCAACAGCGGCAAAGTAGGAGTCCATAGGCTTTGAGGTATGCTGGTCAATGGAAATGGGGAGGCAGCTGGCCACAGGCTGCCCATTTTAACTTAGAAAAGGGGTTTTTCCATTCTAACGTCCTGTTTGTTATGATCTGTCATCACTCACGTGGCTCTCATTCATTTAAAAGCAATTACGCGCTGAGTGTTTAAGGTGCTGTGTCCAATGAGATAGGCAGTTGCAAATGCTTTGAGTCACATGGGCCCAGTTTTAGTAACTAGGTCAAGTAATTGTCCCTCTTAAAGGATTCTTTCTGACTGCCTTTTAGCAGTTCTTTAAATTCCCTGTGCTTGTTTGCAGCCTGTAATATCTTAAAAGCTTCTTACATGCAGTGTGAAATTTCAAAATAGCCATTGCGTCTGGCCCCATGCCTATTAGTATCTATTCTAAGGCACGGAGACTATCCTTCAGTTCAAGCATTTGATTTACTCACTGGGGGCAGCCAACTCCTTTGAGACTACCATACAAGAAGTAAACTCAATCCCCAGACAGAGTGCTTTTGGCACTGCCATCTATGGATTTGTAGATCTCTGTGGCCCCACTGTGGACTCAGATTAAGTACCCCGTAATCTTTACATCTGCCATCCAGGAAAGGACTTTTTTCTGACACCTGGTGCCACACAATGGCATCGGGCCTTCCCTTTAGCTATGGACAGATGCCTTATCCAAGGATATCACTCCAGCTGCTATCTATCTGATTCCTGAAGTCCTCCAGGCTACTCTACCCTACTGAATATCTCGTATGTGTGTGCCCATGGGACTGTGTGCGGTAGATGGAGACAGAGACACATAGATACATAGAGGACAGACAGAGTCTTCTGTGTCAAACCTCCCAGCATGAGCTATCTACCACAAACACAGTCACATCAGCTCCCAGCCCTTTAGTAACTGTTCCTCACAGCAACACAAATTATTCAGCTACAGTGGGAATGGCTACTGTCTCAATCCAGCTCCCACTAAAAGGGAGTGGGGATAAATTCTCACTTTCCACAGAGGAGGGAGGAATGAAAGTGAGAACAAACACAGGCCAAGCAAAGCAGGAAAGGACAAGGAAGATCCTCATAACCCCCAAAGTCCCTCTGTTTACGTCTTTCTGGTTTGGGTCAGGGAGATGCGAACCAGACTGCCAGGGGATTCCAGGAATGGCTATGGGTGTCCTACAAGCTCCAGCTGGTCACAGAACTACAGTCATCTCCACCAACAGTCAAGCTGAGGTGGATAATGGTGTCTTGGTGGCACCAAACCCCAGTGACAACTAAGAAGGAATCTGGGGAGCACAGAAGGCCACAGAAAACTCCTGACTTAGCCAATTGCATGGGCCTGTCTTGCTTTCTCTAAGCTCCTCATAATATAATCATGCATCTTTTGTACTGTGTTGGGGTTTTTCAATATTACTACTACTAGCAGATACCCCAGGGACCATCCTAACCATGTGGTCTGTATCAGAGCCTTAAATAGTTCTTTCACTTATATTAGGGTTTATAATCCTCATTTCTGGATCTAGAATTTAAATCAGGAAGCTGAGACTCTGAAGGTCAAGTGGCTTTTCTAAGGCCACATAGTCAGATAGTGCCAGATCTGTGATTGAATTCCACATCTGTCTGATTGCATTGACCACCGAACTTTTTATGCTCTTCACACTTATATTTGCGTGACTCCAGCTGTGTTTTTTGTTCGTTGGTTGTTTTGTTTTGTTTCATTTTTAGGATAAGAAATGATTCTCTGAGTCCTCAGTCCTGGTCATATAGTAAGTGCTCAATAAACATTGGTGGAAAGAAATTTGAGTTGCAGAATGAGGACACCAATTTCTTATCTGGGCTGCTGGCAAAAACCTACCCTTGGGACAGTGGCCTGGGTAGCATTCCCTGCTGCAGTAGCACAACGCCTCGAAGTTTGCCTCCCGGGGTCTCTGGGAGCCCGGTCTTGGGGAAAGCCTAGAGCAGAGACACTTTTACAAGAACTCTGCAGCCTGCAAAATCCTGGGGGGCAGAGGGGAGGGCAGAATGTGCACCACTGAATTTTGCTGTTGGAGGAAGCAGTCTTGAGCTTTGAGAGTTTAATTACTTACACCAAAACAAAAGAGCCAGTTTAATAGGATAATTGCCTATGAAAGGGAATTAAATTGAATCAGAAGAAAAACTGAAGCCACAATACTCTCTTGCCTGCTGGAGAAGCAAAGCTAATTGTTTTCCACCTGAAACACCCTTTTAGGCTCAGCTAATTTTTCAAGTTACTTGAATTACACTGCATACACTCCTTTTAGCTACTTAGGAAATAAGAGCTCTCTAATTCTGCCTTTTAGAATTGATCGTTTAACTTGAACGCAGTGCTCTGGGTTGGAAAAGTGGACATCAGAAAGTGTAGTGTAGCAGAATGGGACAGCGTGAATGGAGGTAGAGAGCCCCGATCTTGCCTGATAAACTGGTGTTACAGTGCGGCCCAAACCCACCTGGTAATAACAGGGTTGGGCAGGGGAACTGGATCTGGAAGAAGCCGGGTTCTGCTGTCCTCTGCAGTAGTCACAGCTCACTCACCACGCTGCGATTAGTGGCTAAGAGCTGATGTTCTGTGGCACGCTGGCCAGTTGGAATGGTTTCCACGACAAGTCAGTGACAGACTGTGCACTGTTTCAAAAGATAAAAGGATATTGTTCCATGTCAGCATGATTGTGGGAGTCGGCGCCTCTCGTGCACTGCTGAAATGAGAGGGACACATTGGCAACACACACGGGGGCTTCAAGACGTGTATGTCCCCTGTGACACCACTCTCACACGCCCGGAAACGTACTTGAAGAGAAGAGTCGTCCGAGTGCAACACAGATGCTGTTGCCAGCATGGTTTTTAATGTGAGCTACTGGAAATTACATACACCTTATGCATGAACGCCCTTTGTAAAGTGGTTGAAGTACTGTTATGTTACAGAATTGCATGCTTATGATTTCGTAATGAAAGACTTGGTATAGATTACCAGCTCATAGAAAGGGCATTACTTCCGCTGTACTGTGTCGTGTTCACAAGGGTATACTACTTTGTGTAGCATAAATAACATTTTAGATCACTGTTGGTTGACTTGGTTCCTCCATATGATTGTTGAGTAGTTGTTTGGGGAAAGAAATGAAATCAAGCGGAAATTATGGAAATTAGGCCTGTAAAATCTTTGCACAGGTACCTTTCTCTAAATTGTGCTGGATGCTGTGTGTCAAGAAACTTCTCTTAGGATGCTGCCAGTCAGTCTCCACATTATTCTAAAATAACTTGAGCACAGAAAGGACCCCCCACTGGGGATCGAGGTCATAGCAACAGTAACAAATTTCACATGTTTATTTGGGCTGAAACTTGCAAGAGAGATTTGTGATGCAGAAACAAGTGATAAAATAGAGCTGTGAGTGTGGCCGAGATTGCATAGGAAGCCCATGGCGTGAGAAGGTAGCAGGGCCTGGAGCAGAAGCCCGAGGACACGCTATGTGCCAGCGTATGGACATTGGCGTCACAGCCAGCGAAGCCAACTGAAGAGGACCGACCGATGACGGGGAAGGAAGGAACAAAAAATGAAGGAAAGAGAAGTCACATTGGGTGGTGAACTTATTATACATCAAGTTGACAATGCACTGTAGAATTGTACGCCTGAAACCTATGTAATCCTGGCTAACAGATGTCACCCCAATATGTCTAACAATAAAAATGAATTTTAAAAAAAAATGAAGGAAAGAAGTTTTCCAAGTCAGACGAGAAGGAGCCAACCCGCGGAGAAGTCAGGAAAACCGGGGACTGGCATGTGTTTATGACGCCTAACCGTCAGAGCCAACTGCTGACCTACCTAAAGGCACTTCGGTGGGGAGAATCAAGGGGATACTAGATGGGGGTGCATTCAGGAGCGTGAGGTCAATGCAAACTATTTTTTCAAGGTTGTTCCAACAGGGAAGAGGACAGAGGAATCGTTGGCTGAAGGGCGAGAGAAGTTGCTGGAGGCCGTGTTCCCACTCCCCTCCCTTATTTCTTGTTTGCTTAATGAAGGGGAAGACCTTTGGCTGTTCCGTGGTCATGGGGAGGTGCCAGTTTGCAAAGGAAGTGGGGAGAGTGTGGTGCGTCCCCGAAGACGAAGGGAGGGTGTGGGCACGCAGGTGGAAGGCTCACCCTTAGTCGGGAGGAAAGACTGGCTTTCCATGAGGATCGAGTGAGCAGCCACAGGAGTGCAGAAGATGTGGGGTCCTAGACAGCAGAGAAGACCCCTGAGCTAGGGAAGCAGGCTGGCTGAGGGGTCATGCTGATGGCACAGGGGAGACCCCACACCGTGAGGTCTCCCCGGGAGCCTGCCTCATTTTCTCTGCCTTTATCTGGTAGCCCAACAGGAGGAGAGCAAGGCTAAAGACTCTGCCCAGCGAAGTTAAACAACTGAGCCAACATCACACACTGAGTTCCTTCAGTGAACAGATACTTGTTGCACGTACTGGTAGCAGTCAGGCAATGTACTTTAAGCCCCTGTGAACAAGTAGATCCCCCAATGCCACAGTTTTAGAATCAGATTCGTATCTGTATAAATTCAAAATGTTTCCATCTCTTAGTGATGAAACTCTCTTCCTACCTCTGGGGGAAAAGTAAAATCTCAAACTTTTTAAGTGTAACACATAAATGCCAGTGGAATTAAATTTTATACTTTCGGCATATATGCTGTGCAGTAGAGAATGTAGTCTTCGACTCTAAGGAGCAAAACCTATTTTTTTTAATGCATAGAACTTTGACACTAGTGTTTCTTCCCCTAGACTGTGCTGTTTTATTTAAGGAAATGTTTCTTATTTATATTCCTAATGCCTGCCACAATATCTGGCATATATTTTATGCCCGATAGAACTTGTCAAATTAATGAATGAATGAATTCAAACATGACCATTAGATAAGTGGAAACGGTGATCTGTAATAACACTTTGAATGTCACATCAATGGAAAATATGGTGCCTCCAGATTTATCTTTCATCATGTTCAATGCTACACATATATAGAACTCATTAACAAGTTGCATCCTTCATTACCCCTCAGTATAACCACAACAACAATGTAAAAACTCTGTGTAGCGGCCACAAAGCATATGGAAAATCGGCAAGATGAAATATAACCCTAACAATGTTAACTTTTAGCTATTTGCACTGAAGCTGCCAGTTCTGGTGTATTGTATCAGTCTACTTTTATAACCTTCAAACTTTTGCCATAAACTTCAATAACTGTTGAGTGGAAGATCCACTTAGCTGTGAAATACATTTATGACCTTGATGCAGTCTGATGATTTGGGGCCATAAAATTAGGGGAAATAGAAGAAACAAGTTTGTTTGTGGTGGTACTTTTCCTAAAAATAAAGAACAAAAATTGGTGACAGAAGAGTCCTCAACTTAACCTGTGCAAATGCTCTGTTTAATTATCTATAACATAAGCATTACATTAATAATGAACATAACAGTTTAATAAATATGTTAGGCCAGATGTTCTGCAAAGAGCATAGTGGGTGGAGATAGGAGACCTGAGTTCAAATCCTGCCTTTGACAATGATGTGCATGCACACTTAGGATGTGTGTACATGCATGCATTTGTGTGTGTGTGTGTGTGTGTGAAAGAGAGACAGAGAGATACAGAGAGTTAGCTTTTTTTAGTTTCAGTTTTCTTGGTATAATGCCTGCTAGACATGGTCATTGTGTCATTCACAGCTCCATTGCATGGTTTTTCCTTAAAGACCATTTTTCAAGAAGTCTTTTGACATAAGTTGCAATGTTCTATATCATGTGTCCCTACCCTTTAGACCCACAGATGATTAAACCAGTGAGGGAAAGTAACTCTATTAACTGGAACCCCCAAATCAACAAAACTAATTATTTAATCCAATCAGATCTTTGTTGGCAAATGTTGATTTTTCAATGGTACTGACCATCCAGTAAGCACTTTACAAACAGTAGCTCATTTAATACACATAACAAATACATGAAGCGAGCATTGTTAGTCCTTTACAAATAAGAAAACAAGTGCAAAGAGATTAATGGCTTTGCCAAGAGCTAAGAGTTGAAAAACCCAGCATTCAATCCCAAGAATTCTAGCTCCAACCCGGTATTCTTAACTACCAGGCTTCTCTAGGTATAAATATGAATCATTGGAAACAGATAATTGGCATCAGGTGAAGAATTAAAAAGGTATTACCTAATTAATTTATTCATTCAAAATATTTACTGGAACCACTGTGTGTCTGGCACAATGCTAAGTGCTGGGGTGTGGTGATGACCAACCATGGAAATAGACATCGTCTCTGGCCTCATAGAGCTAACAATATATAGAGGGAAGATAGACACTAATATACCGTCACAAAAATGATGATGATGAGGCTTCAAAGTGAAGATTTGTTTGAAAGATTGCCTCTCTCTTCTTCTGGACTGATTTAAAAAAGCAACCCCTGAAGGTAGGGACAGTTCTTTTTCCATGGTAGAGTTTCCATAAATATCCCTTGAATGAAATTCATATAGAAGCTAAATCTTGTTGAATGAAGAAAAATACTTTTGGTTTTAAGAAAGCAGAAAGTATATATTTCAAAATTAATATTAGATGGATATAGTTTAGAGAGTATTAGAAGAAATTTTGGGAAAATAAAAAATGGTAAACTTTGGTTTCCTGTAATATTACTTTATGTGGAATGTCTTATTTCTCTACAATGTAAGATAGATGAAGTATTTTACATGTTCTCCATGCTGAATGTCTCTAGGATAAATAAGTGGTACTATTTGGAACCAAATAATAAAAACATATGGTTTGATTTTGGATATAAAGGAACAAAGATTCAAAACTTTGAGACTTGTCCCATAAATAAAGCAAGCATAATGACCTAATTATCTGTAGAACTAAAGACCGAGCTACTCAGCCTGCAGTCAAGGGTCTCCACCACCCAGCATGTGACCACCTTGCTATTCTGGACTTCCTGTGCTCCCCATGTAACCCTTCTTCTCTGCGGCTTCCCTTCTTAGCTTTGACCCCCATCTTGCAGTGGTCCATGAACATGGCCTCATGAACCCATTTTATAGTCTCATCCAGCCCTTAACGCCAGAGACAGCTCTGCCTTTCCTTGGTTGACACCCGTCTTAGAAATCCATCACTTCTCCCTCCATTCATTATGTTGTGTGTGTTTAGTATGTGCTGTCTGTGGTATTTCATCACACCCTTCTACGATCCGGTACATCGTCACCATATAAAACGTAAATAACCTTGGAAATGACAGTAATGCCCTTTGGTCCAATATTGTGGAGTAAACCTCTGCACAACTCAAAATATAAGTTAGATGTTAAACTAGTGGCAGCTGGTTGTGCTAGTCCTGTTTCTTCTTTCTGGCCTACACATCATAAGGCAACTGTATTTCCTATCTCTGTCACAACACTGTTGGGCCTTGGGACTAAATTATGGTCAGAGTGAGGCAGACCAAAGATCTCATTCTCTCTCTGCTCTTCCCTTGCAGTTGTAACTAAAGAATGCCAAGTGGCCAGAGCCACATAAAGGAAGGAATCTGGACCTCTCCGCTACTGCTGGCCTGGAGGATAGCCACTAAAAGAGCCACCAGACCTTCCTAGGACCATGACACGAGAGAAAAACGAAGCTTGATGGAGGTAAGCTGCAGAGTTTGGGGCCATTGGCTAGTGTGAATTTTTCTGACTAATTAAAGGTGCATAATAGAGGGAGCTCAAGTCATCATCACCATCATCACTATTATAAAATTAGATATAATGCATCTTCATTTTTATTTAATAATTATTAATACTTGACATTGAGAATTTACTACATCCCAGATGTTATGCTAAGAACTTTTGTATATGAACTAATTTGATTTTCTTAATTATGCAAACTAAGTGGATTTTATAAAGAAAGAAATTCAGGCTGGTAGCAAAGTGGTGAAGTATGGGTTCCCCCACCGACCTGCCAGTGCTTCACCTGTGCAATTTACTTGCCTGGTCCCGAGGCTCTCACCTATTAGGGAAAGAGAATCAGAAATGTATTGAAAACTAACACATCCAGTAACTATGCTAGAGATTAAGAGTTGAAAGATGATGTATCAGTCAGGATAAACTGTATCATACATGGTAACAAATGACCCCCCCGACACACACACACACACACACACACACACACACACACACAGTGTTTCTGAATTGAGAGCAAGAGTTTTTAGAAACACAGAGGTCTCCCATCCAAATGTAAGCAAGCTCTTCTGAAATGTGTCACTGAATGGAGTCACTATTATAGAGCATCAGCATGCAACCAAACACTCTGATCTTGTCAGTGAATTGGTTGTCTCTGTTACTTGAAATTACGTTAGATGTGTCAACATCTCCAATGATACACATTCAAAGTTCAAAGAAGAAGAGACATGTTCAAATCCAAAACATGGCAGTCTTTCATTTTCTTCCATAAATAGCACGTTACCAACTGAAATCAGGCATTTGACTAAGCTATGACTCAGTCATGTGCAGAGTAGAACTTAAGTACTGTGAGTAAAAGCAGCAATTATTCTACATGAGGTAACCAATTTGTCAAAAGAGACATAAAGTCAATTTTTCCTGTCAACTGTAAGTATTTAGCACTTCTGAACACCAGCCATTTAGACTGGTGAGTAACATCTCTTTGATTAACTTATCAAAATAAACCTGCAAAGTGGATGTGTGAGCTTGAGTAGGTCCCTTCTCCCTGGCATCATACATAAAATAGGGACAAGAGGACAAAGCAATGTGTAAGTGTCTGCCACCCCAAGTTGGGTTATTTCTGTCCATGAAAAAGCACACCATGCTCAGTGTATAATAAGAGGGTTGGGCTTATATTCTATTCTAGTTTTAACCAACTTGGAATTAAAGAGAGTATTATATTTCCCTAAACTTCAGTTTTTTTCACATGTAAAGTGATGATAATACCTATCATTTGGAGTGTATATGATAATCAAATAAACATCTGAAAAATTATTTAGGAAGTAAGTGATATATATAATATATAATGTGTAATTAATATGTGATATACAATATATACAAAATGTATCTCATACACACACACACAAACACACACACAGAGGGTGACAAAAAATGTGTACACATTTTGAGAAAGAAAAAACTGTATTAAAATTGTAATACTCAATATGTATTGCAATATGTACACCAATAACAAAAGATGAATACAAGTTACATTTGACTTCTGCAATTACAAGAGGTGCTCAAAATGGTCACTGTAATCAGACATTTCTGATTACAGTGAACTACTGCATGAGTAGCATTGACCAAAGTGTTCACTTGCATCACTGCACATGCCATTTCAATTTCTTCCCAAAATACCACCAGTGTAGCTGGTTTTCTATGCTATATCACATCCTTTAAGGTCCCCCGTAGGTAGAAGTCAAGGGGTGTTAAGTCAGGAGAACGTGGGGGAAACTCAAACAATGTTCTTGAATTTCAAATACCACTTCAAAATGGTCTTGTGCTCCTCGTATGACAACCATGCTTCTGCCATTTACTTTGACTGTCCTGCCTGTCACATGGTGACACTAGCATTTATTTGATTAATGCCATCTTTTGAGCCAACGTCATATTACACATTGCTACTGTAAAGTATGTATTACTGAAAAGTAATACATAGGTAACATCTCTTAAAATGTGTAGACATTTCTTTGGCATCCCCAGTGTGTGTGTGTATTATATATATGAGGTCTGACAATTAATTTCATGAACTCATCCTAGAAAAAGTGCCACATACCTCATTACTGAGTATCACTACAGTCACCTTCGAAGTACTCCCCTTGGAAAGTTATGCACCAATGCCTGCACCTAGCCCACCCTTCAAAGCAATTTTGCACCTCTTTTTCTGTGATGGCCATCAGAGCTGTTGTTGTATGACCCTTGATGTCCTGAATGTCATCAAAATGTCTTCCTTTCCATATTTCCTTTATTTTGGGGTAAAGAAAGAAGTCACTGGGGGCCAGATCAGATCACTAGGGAGGGTGTTCCAATACAGTTATTTGTTTACTGGCTAAAAACTCCCTCACAGACAGTGCCGTGTGAACTGGTGCATTGTCGTGATGCAAGAGTCATAAGTTGTGGGCAAAAAGTTCAGGTTGTTTTCATCTTTTTCATGCAGTCTTTTCAGCACTTCCAAATAAACCTTGTTTGACTATTTGTCCAGTTGGTACAAATTCTTAATGAACAGTTCCTCTGATATCAAAAAAGGTTAACAACATTGTTTTGACACTTTATTTGGACTGATGGGAATATTTTGATTGTGGAGAATTGGATGACTTCCATTGTGCATTTTGATGCTTTATTTCATGGTTATATTGGTACACCTATATTTTATCATCAGTGACAATACAGCCCAAAACATCATCTTGCTTCTCCAAAGGTCTTGGCAAACTTTGACTCTCCTTTGCTTTTCTTTATCAGTAAGCTCCTTTGGGACCATTTTTGCATGCACCTTTCTCATGCCAAGATTTTCAATTCAGATTTTCCTAACTGTTTCTCAATCCATGTTTACTTGGTCTGCTATGCTTCTAACAGTCACCCAATGATTTTGACACACAATTTAATGAGTTTATGCAGTGTGTTTATCAGTTCTGCTCTTTACTGGCTCTCCTGACCTCTCTTCATCAGAAAGATGTTTAATTCATTTGTACACTGCCATTTTCTTCATGGCATTATTCCCATAAACTTGGACTAACATGTCCCTGATTTTACTTCCACTCTTGCCAAGTTTAACAAGAAATTAGAGCAATATTTGTTCATTGCTCTAATTCAGACTCTGACATTCTTGCAATGGCACACAAAAACAATAATGAATGCCACTCAGCAAGACATAGCCACATGTCAAAACAAACACAGCTGTGAGACACAGATACACCAAAGTTATGAAACCTTATCAAGTTGTTTGTACAGTGCTGTCAGCATACATGCACAGTGGCAAGTTAGCAAACTTAATTGTCAGACATCATAGATCTGTAAATATATGATCTAAATGACACAGAATTCAAGACTGCAGTTCTTAAGACACTCAGGGAGCTGAAAGAATGTTGGCAGAGTACCCAGACAGAGATAAATGCTCTCAGAAATGAAATCTGTGAACAAAAGGAATATTTTAACAAAGAAATTAAAACTCTAAGAAAGAATCAATGCCTCTGATAAGGGGCTAACATCTAAATTATATAAAGAACTTGTACAACAACAACAAGAAAAATGCAATGAAAAAGTGGGCAGAGGACTTGAACAAACACTTCACCCCAAAAGACATAGAAATGGCCAACAGAATGTATGAAAAAATGCTCATCCTCATTAGCTACAAATCAAATCAAATCAAAACCCAATGAGATACCGCTTCACACCTGTGAGCATGGCTATTATCAACAAGACAAGGAATAACAAGTGCTGGAGAGGATGTGGAGAAAGAGGAACCCTAGCACAATGCTGATGGGAATGCAAATTGGTACAACCACTGTGGAAGACAGTGTGGAGGGTCCTCAGAAAATTGGGAATGGAGTTACCATATGACCTGGCAATCCCCTTCTGGGTATGTACCCAAATATTTTGAAAACCTTAGTCTGAAAAGACTTACGTACCCCAGTGTTCATCACAGCGCTGTTCACTGTGGCCAAGACATGGAAACAACCAAAGTGCCCTGCGACAGATGACTGGTTAAAGAATCTATGGTACATATACACAATGGAATATTACTCAGCTATAAGAAAAGATGAAATACTGTTATTTGCAACAGAATGGATAGACCTTGGGATCATCACACTAAACAAAATAAGCTAGACAGAAAAAAACCAAGAACCATATGTGTAATATAAAACTTAAAGCAAGCAAGAAAGAAAAACTCATGGGTACAGTCAATAATTTAGTGGTTACCTGAGGGTTAGGGTGGAAGAGGTGGGAGAGGAGGGAGGCGGAATCAAATATACGGTGATGAAAAAAGAACTGACTCTGGGTGCTAAACACATAATGCAACACATAGACCATGAATTATAGAATTGCACACCTGGAACCTATGTAATTTTTGGTAACCAATGTCACCCTAACAAATTTAACAATAAAAAAATTTATATAGATACAGAACTCATACATTCCACATATATTGCACATCCTTATTTTTCCCCTCACAAATTTGGGCAAAAAAAGTGCACATTATACACGGCAAAATACGGTTAAGTCCCTGCGTGGACCCCTTAAGAGAAGTGCCTGCGATTTCAGCTGCCCTTGTCTCACTTGGTCACAATCTCCGCCAGTTTTCACAGCCAGAAATTGTGTGGACTCTTCTTCCCAGCACTGGAACCCTGGGCTGGGAGCCTGGTGTGAGGCTGGGATCCCTGGCTCCTTGGGGCAGGGGGGACTGCCACAGCTGAGTTATCCCTCCTGATTTTTAACGATCAAACACCAGTGTGGGATCAGCCTACTCCATGTCTCTCTGCCCCTCCTACCAGTCTCCAGGTGTGGCTTCTTTTGTAGGTCCACAGTGGCAGGGCTTTGGTTCAGCTAGACTTCAGGTGATTCTCAATGACGGTTGTTTTGTGGTTTAGTTGTGATTGCTGTGGTCCTGAGAGGAGATGAGCACAGCATTTGTCTGCTCTGCCATCTTGACCAGAAACCTTTGCAGTTATTATTTTATGCAAAACTGTCATGTAGTTGGCCAGGCTCATGCCTCTCCTCAGTCTTTCTAATTCTGTTATGCGCACCTCTTCCCTCCAATTGATTCTTTGGAATTGTTATTCAAAGGAAAACTGAATCAGCCATTCTCAGAGCTGGTGGAAATGATTTTTTAGAGGATCTGGCCAACAGCCTGCATTGGTTTCAGCTCAGAAAACACATGCTATAAAAAATAGGCTCATCTCTCTCTTCAACTCGGCAGCTGGAGGAAACCAAGCAGATGGCAAGGAAGCCAAGAGCAGCCTCCACAGAACACCTTGAACCAGGAAAGGGACAGCCCCAGGAGCCCCAAAAGGGAAAGTTTGTCGTGTGTGTGTGTGTGTGTGTGTGTGTGTGTGTACAAAGCCTCCAAACTGTCCACGAGAAAAGCAGATCAGAAAACTTATACAATGGCCCGCATTTCCCGCATCCGTTATGGACAGCAATTAGGAAGATGGTATGGTGTGGGGCCTTTGGAGCAGGCTACCTGGGATTTTGTCCTGGTTTTGCCGCTGGAAGATACGGTGAATATTCAATTTCATCATCAATTAAAATGCATTGTTTAGGGGTGTCTTACAGTACAGGAGTTTGTAAAGATGTTGCCTACACATGCTTTCCCTTTTCAAGGCAAGATAGTTTGTCTTAATACATGCTTGCTTTTGGGGATCTGAGGGAGCCAAGCTCAGATCCCAACACTACCATTTACCACTGCTGTGACTGCAAGGCCCTGCAACTGCCTTTCATTATTTACACAATGAGAGTAATGGCATTGGAGCATTTATTATTATTATTGTGTAAATGGGATGAAAACAAGGAAGTTAGTTTTAACCTTCTCTGCTAGGTTTTTTCTTTTTCAAAAGAATTAAAACAAAGGAAGTCTCTCTTACTGTTCAGGATTTACAGCGTGTATGTGTTTTTGTTTAAATTGCTTTGTTGGTTTGTTTTGAGTAACCTATGTCCTTGCAAGAGTCAAGAAATACTCAGGGTGAGGAGAGTGGGGGCTTGCTGAAAACACAGACTTTTGGGTTAAATTTCTGGTTCTTCTATTTAACATCAAAGCAGACCAGGGGAAAGCCAGTATTCTATTTCCCAGTCTGTAAAATGGGTTTAATGCTATAACACTTATCATTTTAACACACAAATCATGTCAGTAAAAGTGCTCCTGAAAGCATTACTCCAACAGTGCCTGCTAATAGTGTGATAATTGCACTTCCAAGCAGCCAGGTTCCAGAAGGGCTCGTGAGGCACTGGCCCTTACCACTACTCCTTCACCCGTCATTCAATAACAGCACTCCATATTTCCATTTCTATGGTAAGGAGGGACGACATTGGCTGGAGCCAGGAGTCTGGGACCCACTTCCTGGGTCCTCTTATTTCAAGCAGGTGACCTTGCATAAGTTACTTCACCTATGTGTACTTTTGTTTCCTCCGCCTGAAAAACGGGGAACAAGGTAAGCACCTCCAAGCTTAGTGGTGAGGAGTAAATGAGATCATGTCTGGACAGAAGTATCAAAGACCTGCCATGCACAATAGCCGTATTTGCCTCTAATGCCCCCTTCTCTACTGGGTGAAAATGGGTGGCCACCATTCAATCAGAGAAGCTAATCGGACTTGCATGCGAACCATCCACTCTGTTTCCCCCTTCACTACCTTCCAGGAAGAATCAATGGGAACGGGCCCGTGTATAACGTCCCTGAAGGTGCTTTGGAAAGTGTGAAGCGCTATACAATGTAGGCTGCATTGACATTCTTACCGGGAGGTCTGATACAATGCTGTTATAATTCAACAGCAGGCAGGATGGGAAAGGCAGGCAGATTTCCAAACAGATAATAACTTTTCTCAGCATCAGACTGTATCCAAAGCCTGTGTGCCCTTCTGAGCAGCAATGAGAATCACTGCAATTAATTCGACAGGCAGGCAAAGTCATGAATTAATGGGAAGTCATGCTCTGAGGGGAAACCTTTATTCGTGAATGGGGACAAAAAATGAAACAATTAAGCAGATATGTTGTTTATGCCACTGTGGAAGCTGGTATGTCATGATGATGATCTCTTATGTGGGAAGATCAAAGTGTGACCAAATATACAGAAAGTAAACAGTGCTGGGAGGTCATGAGCAGACACCCGTCAGTCGTCATACAGACTAGAAATGGACATCTTTTACATAGGTCACCCAACTCAGAAGAAGTGAAACCAGGCCCAGAACTCATGTTTCTCAAATGTCACATCAAAAAGAAAAACGAAGCTAAATTGCAGAGACCTTGATTTGAGTCCAGACTTTGCTACACTTAAAAGTATGACCTCATGATGGAAAGAGAAGTCACATCAGGTGGTGAACTTATTATACATCAAGTTGACAATGCACTGTAGAATTGTATGCCTGAAACCTATGTAATCCTTGCTAACAGATGTCACCCCAATAAGTCTAACAATAAAAATGAATTAAAAAAAAAAAAGAAAACAGAGGGGGCTACAAAGAAAAAAAAAAAAAGTATGACCTCAGTCAAAGGTGGTTCTCTGGCATTGAGTTGACAATGATAGTGATGATAGCAATCGTTTATTAAGTACTTCAATGCACGAGGCATTGTTTTACGCATTTTACTGTGTGGCTTTGTTCACTCCGGGCAGAGACATTGAAATAGATACTATTATTAGTTATCATGGTTAACCACTCTGCCCAAGGTGAAACATCTAATAAGTGGAAAGTCAAGATTTACATCTGAATGACCTGAGTCCAGAGTCCACACTCCTAACACGTACATCAAGAAGGTAAAGTTCGGGTTCCTTTTGTCTACATCTGCCATGACACTGCCACATGAAACTCCTCAGGGCTCAGCTCTCAGCGCCTGTGTATTCCCAGAGGACTCTCTTTGTAACCCTTGTGTTGGTAGAAATGCTCTCTTTTTGCCGCAGTGGAACCTCATGGGAGTCTCTGACCATTTTCTCGTTCAGGACCACCTTCCCTTTACCCCCTTCAATGCCTTCCTTGCAGTCATCACACCTGAATAAGATGTGTTTTATTATCTCATCAGAATGTAATCATTGCCTTCAAACGCATTTCATTCTCTAGTATTCACCGCACCCTTCAGGAAGCATTCTGCTTGCGTGTCTGTCTCCCCATTGGTCTGCGAGGGTGGGCCCGCTTTGTCTCTGTCCCCAAGGCCTAGCTTCTGCTAACTGCTCCATAAACACCTGTGGGACTGAACCCCACTGCAGTTGAGACATCAGGCTCACGTCATCGGTGAGTTAGGGGCAGATCAGGAGGTTAAACCCTGGTTGTATGACCCATGACCCACTGTCCCCCTGCACTCTTTGAACATGAATCCATGTTCAAAGTACATGCTACGATGCATACTTTTACAAATTCATGCTGAGATAGTTGGAGAATACTAGTCTATATGTCATGAATGGGAAGGTTACTGTTCTAGAGAAGTTAAAGGGGAGTATTTGAGAGGAATTACACTTTGACCACATCTTTAAAAAGCCTCCTGACCTTATTCAAGGGGAACGAATGGGAAAATCTGTACCAGAAGATGCTCAGATAAACAACCAGGGCCTGCTGTCAAGTGAACAGGCCCTCCAAGTCTTTTGCTTTTCCATTCAAAGCTACTGTTGGGGAACTAAATTGCTAAAGGGCAATTGTTTCTTTTCTAGTGCTTCTGAATTGGTGAGGCCATTATCTAGCTATGGCATGAAGTACAAGATATAAAATGCACATTTCAAGTGTCATCTGGGGCTCACACATGCTATGGAATTGCCTCTAAGAAAAATAATTGGGTTTAGTGAACATTTTCTCTTTAGCATAGAGGCATTTTCTCTTTCCTTTGGGAAGAACTACATTTTACCCATCCATTCATTGGGGCAATTATCCATTCAGCAAACCAACAAACATCTATTCATTCATTCATCACCTTCATTCAAAAAAATGTCTGTTGAGCTTCTTTGGTATGAGTAGTAGGCATTGGGGGTGGGGGGGGGGACTGAATGGTGATTGAAACAGGCAAGGCCCCGCCCTCTCTGTGTTTTGCATCTAGGGGCCGGGCACAGTACGGTGATGGCTCCTGCCCTCAAGGAACTCAAAAATCATTTGTACTTTCTTTTAATTCCACAAGTGCACACTGAGACTCTGTGTACCTTTCAGCTGCTGCCTGCTTGTAACTGTGATTGGTTGGTTCACAGAACGACCAGTTCTAAAAATAAGACTGAATTGACACACACACAATCTTGCACACATGGGGTTCCTCCCCATAACCATTTTACCGATGCAGAATCTCTAAGAGGACTTAATCGATTGCCCAGCATGACACGGAGGAAAAGGAAGGGGAAAATGGATGAGAAATCAGGCCTGTCACCCTATAGCTACTCTGCACCTTTCTACTGTATTACTTGAGTCCTCACCTGACATTTCTCATATATTCACTGTATGATTAACATGAGAGTGATAGTCCTCATTTAGCTGACTGGGTGTTTATTAGGTGTTTATTAGGGATTCAGTGTTGTGACATACAGCGAAAGGAGCGCGTGAACCGCAGCCACCCAGAGCAGTCACCAGCTCCCAGGACGCACGACGGAGCTGGCTGTCTCGCCTCTCCTCTTTCTCTTTTTACTCCCTTCGCTGCCATCCCCGGAGGTCACTACCTAAAACGAATGACCCAAACAGAAGCCCTCATCCTCAGTTCTATTTTAATGAGAATCCAAGCTAAGACAACACATGAAACAATGTCCTCTAACCCTTTTAAATGGATGTGTGACATGACAAAGACTAAGGAAAATAGTCAGTGGCCAAAACATGGACAAAATTCATATTCAGAGAGGCAAGCTAGCACAGGGGCTACCCTGGGCCACCTGCTGACTGCGGTGGCCCAAAGCTTTGGTTTTAAAGAAATGCACAGGGACAGGAGAGAGAAAACTTAGGTCAATTCAATAGAAGACGTAGATTTGATCCCCTCTCCCTGACATAAAATCAGAACCCCTGAAATATGAAACCCTCAGGAAAAAAAGACTAAAAAGTAATCACCCAGATAAAAGAGATAATAAGAAAATTTAATCGTTTTGTTTTTCTGTTTTGTTTTGTTTTTGCCTTGGCTCTTGGCAGGGGGATAAACTAGTCACCCTTGAAGTCTACTACACTGATCGTGAGATTTGAGGGTTAGAATTAGAGTTCTTTGAAGGGAAGAATTTATTTTGAAGGGGTCCTAAATTTGTAAAATGTAGGTCTTTGCGCAATTCTGGGTCATCCCTAAAATTCACTTTCTCTTTCACTATAGCCCCGCCCTTTCCTTTCTGTGCTGTGATGCATCCAGCCTTCTCTGGTCTACTTAAGACCCACCCACTTTACCTTTTGAAAGCTATGGTATGAAATCTAGGTATGATTTCGTAGACTCTGAAAGTCATGAAAGTCTTCTGAGTGATGTGATTCACATAGTGGACATTGCTTAGGAGGAAATATTCTACAGGCTATGGTGTTCACTCCTGAAAGATGCTTCTGATGTTTTATGATGATTTGATTATGATAGAACAATGCTCCACAGGTTAGAAAAATGCCAAATGAACAAAAACCAATATACTTGAAATTATTGTTGTAGATTCTTACTAGCGCCAAATCAATCTATATTGATTTTCTTTTAAAACACGTGGAGTAAAAGGGAAGGTAATAACCATCTCAATTCAAACCGAGACTGAAATATTTCAGTCCATTTTGAAGCCAGCCAAGGGCAAAGAATTCTCTACAAATCCTCTCACAAATCAACTATGTCCTTTGACAGAGCTGAGTGTGGATTGGTGAGTGTGGCTAAAATGTTGAGGCAAGACTGGGTGGTCCCAATACTGTAGCAGGGTGTCAGTGGGGAACAGAATTCCATCCTTGACTCCTTATTTTACCTTGATGAATCTGTCTGCAAAACCCCATACCAGCAGGTACTTTATGATGCCTTCTGGGTAAGAGCCAAGTATGCCTTCTACTAAATGAATCTGAACAGCAACAGGGACTGACGTCATAGCCTTGTCTTTTCTTCCCCGGCTTTATTGGGATATAATTGAAATGTAGCACTGTGTAAGTGTACCACATGTTGATTTAACACATTTATATGTTGCAAAACAATGATTACCACCGTTGTATCAGCTGACACCTACATCCCATTACATAATTCCCATTTCTTTCTTTGTGGTGAGAACATTTAAGATTGCTATAATCACCATGCCGTACATGAGACCCCCAGAACTTGTTAATGCCATAGCTGGAAGTTCGTATCCTTTGATCAGTATTTCCCCATTTCCCCCACCTCCAGCACCTGGCAACCAGCATTGCACTCTCTGTTTCTCTGAATTACATTTTGGTTTGTTTGAGTTTGGTTTTGGTTTTTTACTGCACATGTAAGTGATAGTTTTTATTCTTGATTTATCCATTCCATTTCTTGACCTGGCTTCACTCCTGAGCTCACAATGTTAAAATTCCTTCCAGAATAGATGTTGTTGCCCTTCGAAAGAGTTAAGGGCTTTGCAAAATAACTTTCCACCCTCATGCTACCTCTTGTAGCTTACAGCTAGTCAAAGGACTCTTTTTGTGATACCAATCTGTTGTCACTTGTTGTATAGACTGATACCTGGTCCACCATTGTGAATGCTTCATTTGTGCCTCAGAGGAATGTATGTTCTCTAATTGTGGGGCACGAAGTGTTATATTTCTCCATTAGTTTGAGCTTATTGATGCATTGTTCACATCATCTATATGCTTATTAGCTTTGCATTTGTTCTTCTATCAATGACTAAGAGAAATGTATTCAAACTCTCAGTATCGGTGGATTTGTCAGTTTCAACTTCCAATTCTATTGATTTTAAGAAGTGTTATATCTTTAAGATGTATTTGCTTGATTTTTATATTGCCCCATCATTTTTTTTTATTGCTTATGGTTTGGTTAACATATATTTCTCTACTTTTAAATTTCGACCTTTCTAAAGACTTGTATTCTTGTAGTATGCAGTTAAATAATCCCTTTTCACCTCTACTGGTACGTTTCTCTCCTTCTTAAAATCTATATTGAAAATTGCAGTTATATTTTTATTTATTTTACCATCTTACTTTGTGCTTTCAATATATCGTGCTTTTTCTAAGCTTCTTTCCCCTTCCTGCCTTCTTTGAAGAGACCATATTTTTTTTTCATTTATTATCCTTCTATTTATTCAAGATTATATACTTTATCCCTTCTCTTAGGTTATGCTTAAAATGTCAACATTTACACTATAGAGATTCTAATTTAATAATTTTTTCTACAGTTTCTTGCAAATTATAAGGTCCCAAAACACTTGAACTCTTAGCCTTCCCCTTATGTCCTACATGTTATTACTTTCTGTATTTTAATTTCTCCCCGTTTTCTGCCACAACATTCATCAGCAATAGTTCTGTTATTGTTTTATACAGAGTTATTTCTTTCTGTTGATCCCTTCTGCCCATTTCTTCATATAGCATTCTTGTTGAACTTTAGTCCTTTCCTCTGGATTTAATTTCCTTTTATTTGAAATTTATCTTTTAGAGTAAGTTCATTCAGTGAGGTTCTGCCGGCAACAAACTCAGACAGTAAACACATACTGATTAAGATTGCAGATGCTGGAGGAAAACCGGAGTCCAACCCCAGCTCTGCAGTGACTAAATTTGTGACTAGCTCCACCATTTGTTTTCATTTGTATAATGAGGACATTAATGATACTGGCCTCATAGAGTATTTGGGAGAATTAAATATGTTACCCATGTAAAGTGCTTAAAACAGTTCTTAAAACGAATCAAGCACCCAATATTATTTTGAAAGGATTTAGGCAGAATGATTATTCAATGAAGAGTGAATATAATTTCTGTTGATAATTTTAAGGTAAAAAGACCAGGATTTAAAATAAAAAGAGTGGGTTTGAGTCGTGATCCTTGGCAGGACACTTGGTTGTTCAGGTGCTTGGGTTTCATCATCTTGAGACTCAGTGAATCCTGGTTAGTTAGCTTCAGCTGCCCAGCCTGCTTCCTGGACTAGGTGGGCTTCCCTCCTGGCTGGATTTGTCTCCTCTGGGCTCTCGGAGTATTCCTTTACCTCTGTGTGGTAGTATTTATCATGCAGCTTTGAAATGATCTCTTTTTTAGTGGGGGGAGGGGGCCTGGCTTTCCAGTCAGTTCCTTAGAGACAGTGAAAGGCAGAGATTCCACACTGTAAGCTCATTGAGAACAGAATATTTCTGCTTGCGCTTCTGCCCCTTAACATGTCCCCTTCACTTATCCCTTTTCAAGATCCATAGAGTTGGTTGCTAACCCGGGCCTGGACTTTGATCGGGGATTGTTTTACAAGGATGGGCTGCTATTCTTTAAATGTCAGGACCCTTGTGATTCACATTCTTTCTTTCTTCTTCCTGCACTCCAGTAGCTATTTGATAAAATGTACTTAGTGAATAAATAAATGATGTGCAAAGGTGTTCTATAAACTTTGAAGGGTTGAACAAATGTCAGCTGTCCATAAAAACACGAATCATTAGGCATATGTTGTGGTGAATGTGTTGTCTCACATGCCTTCCAAGGCTTCCTCCTGACATAGTTTTCCCCTAACTTAATTCAGTCAGGGCATGCTTCCCCTACAAAGGATGTTTCTCCCCTTAGCTTACAGACATTATTAGAAAGCATTATCATGTCTACCACCATTCAGTCTGCTTATATCTGTACGAGCAGCAGTCCCCTTAGGGCCATGCAGCATGTATCTGCAGTAGTGTGACTTTGTTATCTCTCTTTCATCAGATAAATGCACATCTCAGAGGGCTATCTCTCCTAACTCATCTGGCCCTGCTGTTGGGATCATGCAGAGTGTTAAGTCAAGGAACCACGGTGCACAAGCAGGAAGGATTCTGTAACAAAAGGCTAATGTGCTTTTTTCTGAGGAAATATAGTTTGCCTCATCTATAAGTATCTCATCTAATAATTCCGTATTTAAATGTGGACAGAGAGAGACCAAGAATGAAAGAGGAAGAGGGACAGAGGGAGGCTGAAGAAACTAACATCTTTGTAAATAATTAGGATTGTATGTCTTATCTTATAGAATTTATATATCACTTAATCCTTCCAAAAGTGGGAGTATAGTTACATGGTGTGGGATCAGCTTGTATTCAGATTCTGAATTCATTCATTCATTCAGAAAATGTGCATGAGTCCTTATTACGGCTGAGTTCTATGGTAGATGCAGGCAATATGAAGATAAATAAGACATTGGCCTACCCTCAAACTACTCATACTCTATAGTATGAAAAACAGAATTCAAAGGATACAAATAAAAATGATTAACAGCATTATCTCAGGTAAGTAGATCTGAGTGGTGTGATTTGTTACCACAAGCATGTATTACTTTGGTGATTTTTAAAAATCCAGTAAAATAGAGAGAGGGGGTTATTTATTCCTAGGTATTAGACTGTCAGAAATGCTTTTACCTATCCTGGCAATGGCTGAGGCTAGAATGTTCACTTAACTGGTTTTCTGTGACTATGGGAAAGGACCACCCCCCGGGCCCTCCATCCCTACCTCCTGCACTGTTGGTGGGAGAATTAGAATCCTACAGCTTGACTGCTTCCTCATTTATAGGCCAGTCACCATAAATCCACAGAGGGCGGAATTTAATCTCATGGGCGTGCATAGCATTTGAGGAGCAGGGACACTTGGCTGCCTTTTATGGATAGTCATTCTGTCACATCTTAAACCCACTCCATAATGGTTCTCCAACTAGAATCTATTTCATGTCTGTCCTCACTCAAGGTCTGTCATTCCCTGAAAGCCCAGATCTGTTCCAAAGTGCCACATGTCCCCCAGAAAAATAAAGGCTGCGGTGTCAATGGGGCGGCAGCTGTTAGGACTGTGAGCACACTGGCCTCCACAGAGCATCTCAGCACAGTCCTGTGAGGGTATTTTACCCGCCGCTGGGAAGCCTGTAAAATGCCTTTGGGCTTTTAAGCAGGACAGCATAATTCTGATGATTCTGCAAGTTTTATGTCATTGCAGTTGTTGCGGTTGAGTCGATGGCGATGTGGACAACCTGACGCTGACCTTGGGAGAAGGATTTGGGAGGTTGTGGGGAAAAGGGATGCTACCAGCTTCTATTTGTGAATTTTTACTAAATAATTCATTCATTTACTTAGTGCATATTCTTTTTATTCTCTTTAAGGGATACTTAATATAGAGGTTAAGAGTAGGGGCTCTGAGGCCACACTGCTTTGTGATTATGGGAAATTTAATTTGTGAAGCCCCTCTCTGCTCTCCATAAAATGGGATTAAGAACTGTGTATATCTCAAGGTTATAGCAAGGACAAATAAGATAATATCTGTAAAGCACTTAGCACAATCCTTGGCATGTAATAAATGCGTAATACATTTTAGTTGCTATATGCTGGGACTAAAAAACCAGTAGACATTATAAGATTTACATGGAATTATGGGTGCAAATGGGTGGTCCATATTTACTCTACTCTTTGGTGTATGAATCCAAAGACAAAACATTCAGTGGAACAACGGATCTAGAGTTGGCGAAACATAGATATCTCTCAGTTGCAAACAGGAGACCATTGAGATACCTCTGTAATGCAGAACGTAAAATTCTCTCACCAAAACAAACAAACAAACAAACAAACAAACACACGCAAGAGGAAATAAAACTGCTAAGAGTGAGAATAAGGAAACTGAATACAACCAAAAGGAAACTGTGCAGAGCAAGAACAGTTTGAAAGAGATTGTAAAAATTATAATTATTAGAGTCTTCAAAAATAAATTTTATTCAAAAAGAGAAGATACAAAGTTGATTTTAAAAGAACAAATGAAATTTTAAAATAAGAGTTACATAGACAAAATATTTAGTACATGAGTTAAACAGTAGATTAGAACATCTCAAGAGAGGTTAAATGTAGTAAAGATAATCTATATTAGGAGATAATTATCTGTGTATTTATTACATTTCTTCACATCCAAGTATTCTAAGACTATCTTTTCAGGAATGCTTATATAAGCAGGCAGCCCTGAAAAATAGAGACAGAAACTCCCTCCAGAGAAAATTTATTTACATTTGGGGTAAGTAAACATAAAGAACAAGATAGTGATTCGAGAGATTTTGAGATGTCTGTCCCTGGAGATATCCCAGGGTAATAAACCTAGAGATACCTTTCCTTCCTCAGAGAGATTTGCTTTCCTGCAAGGGTAATAAAAATCATGCCTGTCTTTGCAAGAGAGGATAAGCATCAGCAGATTTGTCAGCAGCCTCCACATAAAATCAGTCTCCTCAATTCCAAGTTTCTCTTTTATAATACATCACTGCTGCGTATGCAGGTATTACAGGGCCCTCACCATATCACCCTCTGGGAGTGGGGGGACGTACCGATTTAAAGCTACAGTGTAATGATGGCAATTGCTTTTGCTCTGAGTAACAAACCATCTTTGTCTCTGATCCAGAGGTCTTTTATTTTCCTGCCAGTATACACATAAAACTCTGACAAGCCACCTTAATTTTAAATGGTGTAAAATCTCAGGCTCTTCATAGTTCTTCAAGTAACAACCTCAGGACATCATGCAGAATGTAGCTCAGAGATGTGAAGAAAGGCAAACTATCAACAGATATAAAGAGACATTATGAAGAACAAATTGAGGAGATCCAAATACATCTAAAAGGTGTTCTACGTGAATAAATTAAATAAAGGGGAAGTGATGACATTCAAATGCATAATGCTTTTGAACTTCACACACACACACACACACACACACACACACACACACACACACGTCTTGAGATGCAGTGAGGTGTGGTTACCAAGTCCTGAGAAAGATTAAAAAAAAAAAAAAGATTATTTCAGCGAAAATGTAGACCATCACCACAATGGTGATTGTGGATGACACGGTTTCTGATTTAAGTTCTAATTGCATTTAGTCAATGGTGGCTTAATGGAATTATATAAATTCAGCTTTCCCCTTGGCTCTTGGTTACATACCGGCCCCATGGTGCATGGGACTATTTCCATGTGGAGAAAGTCCTGTTAGACCTAAGACAGAAGGAAAAGTCAGCACCCCTTTCCAATTTTACATTCTTAGTCCTACACTGTAAGTGTTAGAATTTTAACCTATAAAAACAATCTTTGCACTTGTGTTTTATGTTTACAAACACTGAACTCTCTAGGCCACATTCTAAACCCCAGGCAAAGAAAGCTGGGTCAGTGCCCAGATATCACTTAAAAAGTCATTCTGCCTCCAGAATGTTTCCATTTATAGAGTAATGACTCCATTCTTAGGCTAATTTAATCCAACTGTCTTTAAATGCTTCTGATGCTACTTGGGTCCAAGGACTTATAGTAATAGAAATATAGACTATGTTTATACATAGCAAGAATAAACTACCATAAAGTTGTTATTTTATCCCAAGGTAATCAATAAACAAAACATGTGGATCTTCTTTCTCAAGATTTCAATATTGAGAATGATAGCCCAGAGGGATGCACACCATCTTTAGGGTAATGTGTACATCTATGAGGGGAGGAGAAGAAATCCGAACTGTGAGACATACAAATTGAGATTTCAATGCAAATTATATTTTATTTTTTGAAAAGCTATCTGAAAGCAAATGGCAAAATTCACACAAGTTAATTCTGAATATAGTTATATATAGTTTTCTATTATTTTCTGATTTGTACAAGTTTGAAGTATTTTACATTTTTTTCTTACTTTTTTTATTGTTAGACGTATTGGGGCAACATTGGTTAATAAGAATCACATAGGTTCCAGGTGTACAGTTGTACAGGGCATCGTCTGTGTGCTGCATTATGTGTGCACCACCTGTGTCAGTTCTCTTTCCATCACCACATATTTGACTCACCCTCCCTCCTCTCCCACCTTCTCCCTCTGCTCCACCCCCCGCCCCCCTCCCACTTGCCCTGAGGTCACCACTGAACTGTTGACTGTGTCCCCGAGTTTTTGTTTTTTTGTTACTTTCAGTTTTATATTCCACATATGAGAAGTCATATGGTTCTTGTTTTTTTCTGTCTGGCTTATTTTGCTTAGCATGATGATCCCCAGGTCCATCCATTTTGTTGCAAATGGCAGTATTTCATCTTTTCATATAGCTGAGTAATATTCCATTGTGTGTCATTGCAGCACTGTTCACAGTTCCAAGACACAGGAACAACCCAAATGCCCTTTGATACATTTTTTTAAAAGGACTAAAAAAAATTTCAACGTACCTGCTGCATGGTATTCAATACAAGAAAACTAATTAGAAAGCTACTGCTGTGGCCCAGACAAAAGATGTTGGTGCCTCGAGCTAGGAAAGCAATGGGTGAATGTGAGGAATGTGTGAGGAATAGAATCGATGTGGCTTCATGATTGATTGTGAGTAGACACTTAGATAGAAGGCCAGGATAATGTCCACATTTCTGGTGTAGGCAACCGAGTGAATGCTGGTACCACTAGGAAGTCCTTCGGGCTTATGTGGCAGATCACAGAGATGGGAGGGAAAGTAGGTTCCATTTGATTTCAGCCCCTTCTCCCCACACGATAGATGGCAAAACTGGGAACCAGAAGAGTGTAATTAGTCACTCGGGATGCTATTTGCTCTGTGAGTGCCCTTTCTGGCATGGACTTCGAGAATATTTTAAAATACAATGACTCTATATAAACCAACCATGAGTTTAGAGTTATATGGATCTGAGATCCAAGAACTCAATGAAAAGCAAATTAGCTATATACATCAGACACATCCAGCACGTCAGAAGTTAACTAGGGAAGAAAAGAAGGAACCTATCACCAAGTTTGGTGCTGTATCAGCCAAAGTATTTTTTTCCCATCAATTTGTCTAGACCCTGGGTAGAAACAAGGGTGCTATTTATTGGGCACCTTCAGATACCCCTAGCATTCCAGGACTCTAAAATAATCTGAATTCAAATGTTGTTTACAGACTCCAACAAGTTGGGGAGCTAGTTTTCTGGAAGCAGTAAGTGATAGTAGGTAGAGCCCAGGAGTCAAGTTCTGGCCACTGTCTCCACTATCACGTAAGTGGCCCAAACACGGCCTTTGACTGTTAGGAGTCTGTTTTGCAACTGCTAAAATTGGGAAATTAATTCCCTCTACGACGGTTGTGAGGATCAAATAAATCAAACAGACTCACTAATGAAAGCACTTTGTCCAAGAAGAGCAGCATATACACATATATTCAAGGGAACCCTAATTATTATTGAAATAGAATCATGTTACAGAGTTCATAATGATCGTTGGCCTAAACGCAATGATCAAATTCTCTTTCCCTGAGAAGACACATAAAATATTTTGCTCATTTCTCTGGTGTTTCTCTCTTAAGCTCCATATACCAATTCATTAAAATAAGAATATTATTTCTGGTTTTGCCGACAAGAGAAGTGTTTTTCCTAAATTGTCTAAAAAGGTGCCATTCCTTAATTATGGAATGGATGTTTTCTTATCCCATATGTATAACCAAATGTGATTTGACTCTTTTTACATTTCTTCAATATGTAGATGTCTTCTATAGGAAGCTTTCCATTAATAAATTTGTTCACATTTAATTTCAGAAAGCACAAAGGTGACAGGAGAGGCATCATGGGAATTCACACTCATTGTTGCGTTGTTGTCCATTTCACATTACAAAGTGGAAAAGCATTCATTGGGGTTGGTATGTTAGTACTTGGAAGGAACGTGAGTTCTGAAGTCCTGGTTTGAACTTCTTGACTTCTTAGTTATGTGACGTCATGCAGCTCACCCAACCTCTGAGCCTTGGTTTCCTTGCCTTAAAAGAGCTATAAGGGAAATGAATGAGATAGTGTATTTCAAACGAAGAATAAGGTGCATATTAGAAAGTCCATAGATACTCACTTCATTCTCCTTTTTGGAGCACTTGGAAAAAAATACAACTTGTAGTAATAAAATTTCTTAATTTTATGGCTTAAGGATACGGAGTAAGAAGCAGCAAAAGAAGTGTATAGCAACAGAATTTGGTTGGCACGAATCTCTGGGTCCTTTGCTAGATTAGTCCAGAGGTACATTAATTTGGCATCATTGGGAAGTCATTCTTTTTAAGTTGTTTTGAGAAGTATTGAACGACCATTGAGCTTAGGAGGTTTATCACCAGTTTTGACACATAATTAACTAGCCTTTCTTAGAAAACCCAGGAAGTCATTTCAACCAGTTGGAAAGTAACTTTAACTCTTTTAGGCAATAATGAAACCATTTCGAATTTTTTACTGTGATGCCCTTCATACACCCAAACTTCATTTATTGTGTAAAATTGAGAAAAGGCCCATTAGAACTTCCTGAAATAAACATCTCTGGTGTGGTTGGTTGAGAGATAGAAAACCATAGCTAAGTAGCTCATTACAGAGTAGGGTCCACAAACTCGGGGGCACTGTATGAAGTTATGACCTCTGCCAAGTCAGAGCCCTGGGGAAGGAACTGCCCTAGAAAAGGGAATGTGTATACCAGGGAGCTTAATACAAAGAATGAAACACAACAGCACTGAAGAGCTCCTTCTCTTACTTGAATAACATATTCATCCTTGAAATAAATGAATGAGAAGAAAGCAAAGTACGGTTAGAAAAGGAAAATTGAACTCATGTTTTGATGTTTGAAAGGGCTTAGGAATGATACTTCTTTCTCACCCAAGTTTCAGATAGGATGAAATACAGATACAGGAGTCAGGCAGACAGAGATGAAAATTTCACCTACATTTAATAAGATTAGAAAACTCAGGTTTGGTGTGAACTTAAGAGGATTTGCCTAAAAGTTAAACTTAGTTCCTGAAACTATGGGCCAATTCTGCAGGGAAAGAAGCTGTACTAAGTTTGCTGCCCAAAGCCAATGAAAATATGTGTTTAAGAAAGACAGGTGCACGTGTGCATGTGCAAGGGCACACTCAGTTACCTGCAACAGACCTGCAAGCATTCTTGACTCCACCCAACACAGGCTGATCAGTCACATTTCCTTCCGGTCGTACTTCCTAAAATGACCCCAGTTTCCATCCCTACTCTAACTGCTGTAGTTCCAGTCCTTATCTGGACTATTGCATCAGGGTTCCCTCCATTTCTCCTCCTGTCCAACTTGAGTCTTCCGGCGTCCTCTCCTACCATGGCCCCTGTCCCAGCACTATGGCTGCAGGAGCCATCGTGAGCCAGTGACAACAGCAAATCACCAGCCATGCTTCTGTATCTTTGCTTCTGTATCTTTGCACATGGGTCCTCTCTCCCTGGAGAACAAGACCAGCCTTCCCATGTTCACTTGTTCCACCTCCTTTTTAAAAATCTGTCCCAGACTCTGCTCCTTCCTGTCCCCCCTGCTACACAGCCCATCACCCCTTCTCCCACCCAACCCCTGCCCTTGCTCGGGGCCATTTCATTGCCCTTATTGTGCTAGACCCTCCATCTGTGTTCACTTGCTTCTCCCAACTGTCAACTTTTGAGCTTCATGAGGACAGGAATCATGCCTTTTTTTATGCTTATATTCCCAACATTTAACACAGAGCTTGAGAAATTGAATCCAGTGGAATGCATTATCTGAAAAGTATGAGGCATGATTTCATTAAGCAAACAAAGGGGAAGGTTTCCATCAAGAAGCCTGTTTCATAAAGGAGAGCATTTTTTTTTTCTTACTTCCAAATGCACCAGGGCTATAACCCACCAAATCATTGCTGTTCATGAAGACATAAGCACGAGACTTTACAGTTCAATCTGCGGATGTTTCCGTGTAATTCAAATGAATCCACATTTTGCACCATCTGTTAATAACCTTTTCATGTTCTTATTGCTGCAAACAAAGAGAAGAGACAGGTAATGCTATGCAGAATGTCACAAAGAAGCAAAGGCGTATCATACCTCCAGTCTTGGCAAGGTTGGGTATTCAGATGCACTCTCTGTGCAGATTAAATTCATTGTCTTTTCAGGGAAAGTTATGAAATCTTTGGGGCAGGAGAACTGAGCACTTGAGACCCAAAGCCAAACTGAATGTTTTATGGAAGAATCTTCCTTACTGTGGAGGGAAGAGGATGTATAGCCAACTCAGGGTTCTCATGAACTATAGAAAAAAGGATGACGAGGGAGCCATTTTCCCTTTAGCTATGAATCTCTCCATTGGCTCTCAGCTAAATTTAGAGCTCTCTGCTCTGCAACAAGAAAGCTGTGGGGAAGTGCATCTGGGTGGTGGGGAGGTATTTTCAGTCTCTGTGACTGCAGCAAATGCATCAGCATTATGCTCAACACTGCACATGCAGAAAAAGCAGCCACCTCACTCTGCAGACTTGGTAGATGCCTCCTTGAACTTTAATGGCTCCTGTATCCATTCCTGAAACAATTACCATGGGCAAAAGGGTATTAGCCAGATAGGAGTCCCATGCCCACCATGATAGCTGGAGGTGACATCAACTCCAACTGAATCACAAGGACTGGGAGTGAGAGATGAGGTGGTTCTTTAGAACAAATTGGAGTAGTACGCCTATTGGAAAGAGAGTGAGTCCATGACCATGCCCACCCAGTCACCTTTACTTCCTCCTCTCCTGGCTCAGTGGTCACACCTCCATCACACTCAGAAGGGTATGCCTGCCTATTCCTGCTGTCTTCCCACCTTTCCTTCACAGGCACATCTCTTGCACATCTAATTCCATGTTGGGGTGTATTTCTCAGAGACCTGAAACTGGCACACAGCGTATCATTCAAAAGTCATACTCAGCACATCAAGCTGGGGTAAACTACTTTTTCTGCTTTTTATGTGACTGGAATATTTGTTTTCATGTTCCAAGGAAGTGGAATGAAGTCACAAAGACCTGAGCTCAAATTCTGTCTTTGTCCCTTATATGCTGTGTGAGTTCGGAAAACATAACGAATCTCTGAACATCAGAATAATTCCCCGAACGGGGGGTGGGAGTAAAACAGTTATCCTTGTCAGTGGTTCTCAATGAACAGTCAGTTGGGAGAAAGTTTAGGAAATGTGGGAGTATTAGCAAGTGGGGAAAGTGCCTGGAAGAATAGATGGCAAATTGATGTTTGTTCCCACCTAAGGTTTATCATCAGGGTGAAGTCTATGCTCAATAGAACTGACAAATGAAAAATGTGTGGGTCATGGCCCCAGGAACCAGACTGTCTGAGTTCAAGTTCTGGTCCTAGAACCTCCATCCCAATACACACGTGTTTTACCCTTTTGGCGCTGTGGATTTCCGATGATAATTCTCATTATCAAGGTCAGGGTGAAATAAAAAGATGTGTTGGATGCAATTGAATTAATTTTGCCCCAGGGTATTTTCTTAGACTTTTTTTTTTTGTAAGTGCTAGCTGTCAGCTCATTTTCTTGTGATCTTCCTCTTTCTCTGCAAATTAGAAGCACATTATCCTGCTAATTAAGGAAACTTGGTAGCTTGGCTTCAGTGTATTGAAGATCTGATTAGACGCTGCTCTCACACATTTGATTCTAAATGAAATAGGCTCACTTCCTAACATTTATAGATGATACTAAAATGCATCCTGTCCCCTTAGCTACATTGACTTATTTGAAACTCACGAAGTTCTTAAGAGATAAGAATTTTTATTTCCATCTGATGGATAATAAAACAGAGATGCAACTGCTGACCTTGCACAATTAGTGAAAGGCAATGTGGGGGTAAAACTCCCAATGATTAAATGCCTGGCCTCAGGGCTCATCACTGGGCTTGACTTCCCTTTCTAATACTGCCCAACTGTGTGACTGTAAGTTCCTTAACCTCTCTGATCCTGTCCAGCAGTGCCTCCTTGGGCAATTGTTGGAAAGTTTTCCTGAGATGAGGAGTCAGGAGGAACCAATTTGGGAGGAGGAATGCAGTGTTTGTTTTAGATGCTAGTTGGACATCATAGTAGGGATATCAAAACGATAGTGTTACATAAGTGGAAGATTAAAGTGAGAGGTCAGAGCAAAGCATGAATGATGGTTAATTTTATGTGTCAGCTTGCCTGGGTCACGGGGTGTCCTGATATTTGACTAAACACTATTTCTGGGCATCTCTGGGTATTTCCGGGTGAGAGTGACATTTGAATCAGTAGACTGTGTGACGCAGATCATCATTCCCATTGTGACTGGGCATGATCCAACCTGTTGAGAGCCCCTACAATACAACAAGGTGGAGAAGGGAGAATTTGCTCTCTGTACCTGACTGCCTGAGCTGGCACATCGGTCTAGGTCTTCCCCTGCTGTTGGACTCGAACTTATGCCATGGGCTCTCTAGCGCTCACGCCTGTGGACTCAGACTGGAACTACACTAGATTCCTGGGTCTCTAGCCTGCAGACAGCAGATCATGTGACTTCTTGGTCTTCACTGAGTGAGCCAATTCCTTGCAACAAATCCCTATATCTGTGTATCTATCTTATCTGTCTATCTATCATCTATCTGTGTATCTATCTCTCTATCTACTATTGTTTCTACTTCTCTGAGGAACGCTGACTAATATAGCATGTAAATTTGGTAATCATCGGAATACTGATGTTATTTAAATCTGTGGCATTCAATGGGTTAACTTAGGGTGTGTGTAGAGATGGCAGAGAGGTCGAGGGCTGAGTCCTGCAGCATCCTAAGTATGGATGTCAGGAAGAGGGAGTCGATGAAACAAGGGTAACAAGGAAGGAACAGTCATTGGGCTAAGTGGTGAGTCCAAAGAGAGTGGGACTCAGAGGCCGAGGAAGTCAAGGCTGCACCGTGACAGTGGAACTGTGGCAGCGTTCTCAGCAGGAGCACCTTGGAGAGTCCTCTTCCACAATTTTAACACTGAAGCGTGTTCCTTTATTTATTTAGTGCTTAATACAGTCAAGAAAATAAAACCATTCGTCAGGTCATTTACAAGCCACATTTTAAAAGTTAAGGTGATATGTGATTTTAAAAAAACATATTCACTAGCAACTCAGGAAGCTAGGTTGAGGTCATAGGTTTGGATAAGCCACGTGTCATCTTGTGCATGTCGCTTCCCTTCTGGATTCACCATTTAAATGAGTCTTTATCCAAAGGGCGAAGAAGTTGGAGTAGATGACATTAAAGCTCCTAGCCAGTAGCAGGAGGACTGGTCCTTGATGATACGTGCTCAAGTAAGAATTGAATAAATGCATAAATCAAGAAGCAAACACGTATTCTTTCCAGGTCCCAGACTTTATCATTGGCATCCCCCGACCCCGGCTCCTTTAAGGGATGTGGGCAGGACTGAGTTGGAATGCTGCCAGCACTTGGCAGGCCTGTTTCTTTTATTCCTACTGGGTTGATCGTAGAGATGCTTCATTATTACTATCTAGTCCCACCCTGCGGAGGTGCCACTGGGCTCTCCGGCTTTGGGTGCCACTTCTAACTCTTGTTAGCCTTGGAGCTAGTTCTTTCCTTCAGCACAATGGAAGTGGTGAAATGAGTAACCACACTTCTCTTTTCTAGAGCCCTCGAAGTGCTCAGCTCAGCGGCAGGCAGACTCCTCGAGCATTTAATGAGAATGAGGGAAGACCTCATTTCCTTTGCTGCTCCTTGTTGCCTTGACCTCAGCTAATCAGATAAGAAGCAGTACAAGAAGACCAGTGGTCATTTCAGTGACTTCTCTCCATCATTGTTCTGTCCGTGTGCAAAGCCAGCATATCCGTGTCTTTGTTGTTGTGCTTAGCCTTTTCTCAAAACTGACTCTGCTGTTGCATTCTCTTTTCTTTGCTGGAAAAAAAAAATCTGCAAATGCTAGATATGTGCCTGCTGAGACATAGGAGTGCTCATTTTTTGTGAGCACAGTTTTTTCTTCTCCTCAATCTTTCAGTTTTTTTCTATTGAGCAGAATACTCATTTAGATTATGAGATATTCTAAGGCCCCCAAGTAGATTAATAATTGCTTATTGCATGGCTCCGTGCTATGCACAGAGTTTACAAAGGTTAGAAACACATCGCCTTCACCATGGAAATGAATGCACTCCAGTTTAAAAGGAAATGTCACCATATCTGGTGTTCAGGTGCAATGATTATGATTTAATAAATTAAACTTATTACCCATATTCAAGGGCTGCCCAGAAAGTATCCAGCTATGTAATATGACAATGTTGTATTGATAATGGCTGGGTTTTTTCCAGACAACCCTCACGTGTTAAGATCCTGCTCTGTGTAAGATTCTGCATGGACACCAGCAGTAAATGGTTGGTATGCCCTGGGTTCATGACTTAATGGGAGAGGTTTATACATAAGTGTGACGATTTTTGCAAAGCTGACAGACACCAGGGTAGATAGGTTTAAAAAAAAAAAACACACACACACGGCTACTGCAGGTGGAAAGTAAACCAGTTGCACTTGAGTTAGGATGTGAGGCAAGGGCAGAGCTTCCACGGGTAGATACGAGTTTGTGAGCATCCCAGGAATAGATGAGCTTGAGGGGAAAGAAATCCTAGCATTATGGACATAAAGGTCAAGCTTTCACAAAGGAAAAAGAGGTGAAGGATACATGAGATTCCTCTGTCTCATTTATTTCAGTTGACTGCGAATCCACAATTTTCTCAAAGTGCATGTTTAATTTAAGAAATGAGAGAGGAATCACACAATGACCACAGTAGAGTATCTGCTACACTGTGGAGCAGTTGGTCCTTCCACCAAATCAACCATTAACAAAAGTGATGAGAATCAACTCTGTTGGAACATTCTGGAGACTGACCTGACACTTCTCACAGCCAGGACAGTGCTCAGTTTAGGGAGAAGCTGCCGATCATCCGTGAGTGAGTGGCAAGCCAGAACTGACTATCATCTCTCATTCGTCTGCTGCAGGGATAGCACATCGTATTTTGGACTGGCAGGCGGTGGGACCTTGTCATCCAGAAGCTGCAGGCTGTGGTTTTAGGCTGCTCTGGCAGTGCCCTGAGGGTCCTGGGCAGACACGAGCCCTGGTCCTGGCCATCTCAGCAGGAGCAGCACCCCAGCTGTGCCTATGAGAAGATTTGATGACACAGAACACCTTATTTTCTTTCCTTTTAGAACCAGACATTTAAGGAGATATTTTTCAGACCACTGGCTGATGACAGAGATCATGGGACAGGAACTTCAGGGACCACACACAACGAGGAACACACACTTTGCAAAAATAGTTTGGAAAAGTTGTATGCCAAAATTTAAAGTTAAAACTATAATACTCATAGAAAAAAAATATAGGGAAAAATTATCATGAGCTTAGATTTAGCAATGGTCTCTTAAATGTGACACCAAAAAACTAACAAGTAAATAAATTGAATTTCATCAAAATTAAATTTTAAAAAAAAATCCTTTTGAGCATCAACAGACACTACCAAAATAGTGAAAGGCAATCTACAGAATAGGAGGAAATATTTATAAATCTTACATCTGATAAGATTAGTACCCAGAATATATAAAGAACTCCTATGACTTGATTTAAAAAATGATAAATAACCAAATTAAAAAGTGGGCAAAGGACTTGAATAGAAATTTCTCCAAGGAAGATTCGCAAATGACTAATAAGTACATGAAAAGATGCTCAACATTACTAGTCATTAGGAAACTGCAAATCAAAACAGCAATTAGATGCTATTTCACATTCACAGGATGGTTAATTATTATCAATTAAGAAAAGAAGGAAAATAAATGTTGGCAGGGATGTAGAGAAATTTAAACTTTTGTGAATTGCCGGTGAGAATGTCAATTTGGCATAGCCACTATGGGAAACACTTTGTTATTAAGAGTTCCTGAAAATGTTAATGTAACCATAGAATTACCATTTAATTCAGAAATTCCACTTTTAGATGTATATCCAAAATAATTTAACACAGGCACTCCACCAGATACTTGTACACTGGAGTTCACAACAGCATTACTCACAATAGCCAAAAGGTAGACACAACCCAAGTCCATCAACAAATGGATGAACAAAATGTGATGGCTACATGCCATCAAGTGTCACTCAGCCAAAAGAAGTAATCAAGTTCCGTGTTACACCATGGATGTGTCTTGAAAACACTATGCCACACAACATGGAGGCATCTTGAAAACATTACGACAAACGAAATAACACAGACAAAAAAGGCCAAATACTGTGTGGTTTCACTTCTATAAGGTATCTCGAGTAGACACATTTATAGAAACAAAGTAGAAAAGAGATTACCAAGACTAGAGGAAGGAGAGATCGGAACTTAACGTATAGAGTTCCTGTGTGAAATGATGAAAATTCTGGAAACACTATTGTGAATGTTGCACGACGTTGTGAGTATACTTAATGCCACTAAATTTTACAATTGCAATGGTAACATTGTACATCACACGTTTTTCACAATACATTTTATTTTCACAATAAAATGTAGTCCTACTCCTGTTAGAAAAATTAGCATGAAACAAAGTGGAAGTCCTATAGACAAATGACACCAAAACATGCTTCATGGCTGCGTGCTCTCCAGCTGGGTGAGCGGCTGACTCACCTGTGATGAGCTGGCAGTAGCTGGGCAGCTCTGCTTCGGGAGGCTAGTCAGCTGTCGCTGGGACGGTCAGGCCACTGTGTCTCTTGTGTATCCCACGTGGCCATCACCAGCAGGTCAGTCCAGACTTGTCCAGGTTCCACGGAGGGGAGTAGAAATTGCAACATTCACTGGGGGTGTAGGCTCAGACTCAGTAGTCACTTGCACCACATTCTGTTGGTCAAAGCAAGCCACAGGGACCCGTGATGAAACAGACTTCATCTTTTTACCGGAAGAGTTTCAAAGCCGCATACAGAGAAGGGTGGAAGTCTGTGGTCATGGTTTGCAATCTATCAGTATGTGAATACCCCATAATAAGAGATTGAATACATGAATGATCAAACATTGAAATAATAAGTAGTTCATTGTAATTTTAAAGAATATTTAATGAAGTGGGGGAAAGTAACATGTAGAAAGTTAAATAATATACAAAATATTAATACATATGCACACAAGTATATAGTGATGTGAATACATATATTTATTTATTCTCTATATTTTTTAAAGTCATATTTCCTAAATTCAATTAGGAAAAAATTAAGTTTCTCTAATTATATATTTTTAAATATGTTTAGGCTTTTAAAATTCATATATTCTTGAACTTAGTTGAACCTTGGGAGCTATTTTATAAAGATAAAAAATTTTAATATAACCTTTGTTTCATCTCTCTTATGATTGACCATAAAATATTAATAATCCAGGATTAATTTAGATCCTACTATACTGGCACTGTTCAAAATATAATAACAGGCATTTTTAGCATTCCGCAATCCATCTTTATCTCAACCTTGATCTTTTAATCTAGATATTCTCTGCCAGGAGCTAGAAGCTTAAATAATGAGGCCAACAAATCAGAACTGATGTCCTTTCTCGAATTTGACGGACAGTAAGAGAAAGAAAACGTTATGTTCTACCTTGTTTGTCAGTGGTGTTCACTCTTTGTTAAAGTTCACGTCCCAAGTCATGCTTTCTGTAGGGGGACAGCATCCATGCCATAAATGCTCACTCAGTGCTTTGCGCAGTCTCTGTTTTGGAAAAGCTGAGCGTCCAGTGGGAAGTCAAGCAGATGAGCAAACGTCTGTTGATTACAGAACCTGCTTATTTGCCATAATAGAAGGCAGTCAGTCGTGCTATGGGACACTCTCTGACTCAGGTGTATTATTTTTATTTGTGATTTTGTGGGAGAGGGAGGTGCTGGAGGAATTTTAAGAAAGTTGACCTTTCAGAACATAAATTGGCATCTATTCTTTCACCAAATACTTATTATAGTCTGTGTACTCGGAGCTAGTAAAACCGTGCGGTACTGGGTACTTGAGGAGAGCAGTGAACAAAACAAATGTCCTTCCCTCATTTTAGGCACATTCTATGACGAAAGAGACAGCCAACAAACAAATACATGGGCAGTGCGCCCGGTGGTATATGTGCTGTGAAGATAAATGAGGTGGGGAAAGGGCAAAGACAAAGTCTAGAAAAGTATTGGGGCACCACAGTGCGGGTCCTGGTGCACACTCCTGTCTGCCCCCCGCCTGCCTCCACTGCTTTGAGGGGACAGGTTTCCCTTGGGTTCTCTTCAACACCATAGGTCTCTGAAGCCCGTGGGTCATAGTACTCTTCTCTGGGACTCAAAAGGTGAAGCCAACTCGTCCTTCTCACACATACCTGCCAGCTTCCCAGGAGCTTAGGGTTTCCATTTCAACATCAGCAGGGATCAGGTGGGTAACACGAATGGGTGAGTTGGGTGAATATGAAAACATTAGAAGCCTTGTGGGGCCTGATGGATACCAGACATAATCTGTTTCAAATAAATAAATAAAAGTATAATTATGCATAAATCACTCCTTTGTGGAGCAGCAGGTTTTGATTCCTTCTCTAAGAAGTTTTTGACTCTGACCTAGTGGAAGTGTGCATTAAATGACCAGAAATGAATAAAATCTTTAGAGTACCAGATACAAATTGCGTTGGCCAGAGCCAACCCCATCATTCCTTTGTTATGCAAATGAGAACCGGGGCGCTGCATGGTTTGTGAATGCAGGAATGAATCTCGAAGGCAGAACCTCTGCAGTGAGCATCCCCCTTCTCCCACGCCCACCTGAGTTTTCTTCTGGGAAGCAAGCCTTCCTCATTGTGGCAGTCTGGGTGGGCTCAAGCATTAAGTTGTACTTCGCTCCACGGACCCGAACCGCCACCCTGTGACCCCTGCCCCCAGCCAAGGCGTGCGCATAGCATCCAAGGCTGGGCTAATAGCCTTCTTTCTCCTGAGGGATGTTTTCCCATTTTATTGTGGAAAAATCTATATAACATACTATTGATCGTTTTAACCATTTGTGGATGGACAATTAAGGGATCTGTGATACACTGACAATGTTGTGGGACCATCACCACTATCTATATACCAAAAACTTTTCATCTTCTGAAACTGCAACTCATTCAAGAATAGCTCCACCTTCTCCTCCCCGGACCCAGCCCCTGGTCACCTCTATTCTACTTTCTGTCTCTATTAATTTTTCTAATCTGTGTACCCCATGTGAAGGCTGTCTGCAAAGTCTCCAGCCATGTCATATGAAAAATAGAGGCATTTATGGCTGGATATGTTCAGGACAGCCCTCAGGTATATGATCACATCTTCTTTATCCAATCATCAGTTGAAGGACACGTACGTTGTTAGGTTACCTCTCCCTTTACAATTTGGACAACTTTTCTCTTAAAGTTCTGAATCTGCATCTGGGAATCGGAAATGAACTAAAAGTGAGCTATCCCAGAAGCAATGCCCTCAAGACATAGCTCCTGCTGCTGAGGTTCACAAGAGTGACAACAGGTGACTTGTGTCCAAAGGCTGGACTTGGCCCTGTTCTCTCTTTGATTCTGTGATCATTCTTTAACAGGGTGTGCTTCTGCTCGTAACCTGGGAACCCGAGTTGATGTAACATCCTGTCTTTACTTCTTTCAGACAAATAGAATTCTATTAAGAAAAAAGGAAGAGGGAAATGTGGCCTAAAACGGGACCTAATTATCACCTTATCTAATTCTTCTCACTAAGAGCTGTCAGATTTTATACCGTATCAGAATGTCTCCATCGGACTATTTAAAATGCACATTCCTAAACTGTGTCACCAGGTTTTAATGATTAGTTTTTAACAAACACCTTCAGATGATTTTCAAATTAGGAACCATGAAATACACTTTGAGAACCATGGAGTGTTTTGCAGGATTGGCCCCTACGCTATATTTGCCAAATAATAATCTAGTTTATGATTGAGAACCTCTGGGGATGCTCCACTCTCTACCCCACATGGTGAATCCATTTAATTTGAGAACAATTCTTTAAAAAAAAAAACAAAGAAAAAAATAACTTTTCCTATTTTGACTACCAATATACCCTGTATGAAATTGAATCATTGAGTCATAGAATTTTGTGGTTATAGAATTATAGGGGATTTTTTATTCTACCTCGCTTAAAAGGAACAATTTTAAAGAATCCAATGAGCCTAATGAGACATATATTTTGACATAAATGTTTTCTTTTGAAAAACACATTTTCTTCTGTTCTAAACAATTGAATTTCACATAAGCATTTGCATATGTATTTCCAATAATCTCAAATTCATGGTAAAAAAAGAGGTGACTTGGGGGCCGCTTGGCAGAACCCCATATCCCAAAATAGCAATCGTCTTGTTCCCATTGGAGGTTTATTTCCTTTAGGTCTTGACAACTTTTCTGACTTGAAGAGTGAACTCGTGCCCACCCTCAGAGGTGCTAAGCTTTGCCAGCTAATGGCTCGGATCCCAGGGATCCCAGGGGAAGGGTGCGGAGCAGGGCAGGAAGGCACTGGCCCTGTGAGACCTGC
Source organism: Lyroderma lyra (assembly GCA_004026885.1). Lineage (NCBI taxonomy): Eukaryota > Metazoa > Chordata > Mammalia > Chiroptera > Megadermatidae > Lyroderma > Lyroderma lyra. Next base: position 147,977 of record PVJL010001455.1, read on the forward strand.
GTCGGGTTGGCTCACGGCTCTCAGTTTCCCCGCGTTCCTGATTTTCATTCCCCCATCTGCTTCTCCATAGTGATTGGCTTAAACTCTTAAAAAAGGAAACATGAGCTGCTGGCAAAAGATGTTTTTCCTTTACATAAAAGGGTAAACGTCTGATAATTTACTTGTGAGATTCCCCCGAGGTTATTAGCGTTAAGGCAAACAAAGCCTTAAACTCACAGAATGAAGTCATTACATCATGATACACTGATACATTGTTGGTATCAGTGTTCGAAATGAGCTTCTTGGTGGGAGGGGTGGGAGGCAGGGTGATAAATCAGCGGTTTTCTGTGTGCTGTCTCAAGCCCCCCAAGTTCACTAACTCAGCTGTGCTAGATAATCACCTTAAGAGAGAGAATGGTTCTGTGAAATGAGAGCAGACTCGAATCAGGCACATTTAGCTTCAAAGCCTAACTGCATTCTTTCTGCTCTAGCTAAGATACCTGCTTCCATTGACTCTCTTTATTTGCAAATGGCAAACTCCGAGAAGCACTGACAAAGGCGACTTAATTCTGTTTCGTTAGATTAAGCAGATATTTATTTAGTACTGCAAGCTGACAGGGCACATGAGATACAGTGGTGTTTTGAGAGAGTCCCTACCTTTGTTTAGCTTAAAGTTCAGCAGGAGAGACAAACAAGAGTGACAAAAGCAACACACAAGGATCGATCACAATAAAATGCATGCATTATACATTAGGCTAGGAATTTTAATAAATGTACCACCGATTAAATAGGAAATCATGTTGGTTTTCCTTCCTTTTGTTCTGTTGAGCATGACAATGGTGTAGCAATTTAGTAAAATTCATCCTGAAGTCCTGACATATTTATTTTCAGAAGCCATTATTACCAAAGTTTTCAGGTATGTGTGTTTACTTTAGTCATTATTTTCCTCATGTGTTAACAAAATTGAATTAACAGGTTCTTCCTCTGGAATTGATTCTTACTTGAGATATACAAAATTGGCTTTGTGACGAGAAAACCAAACCAAACCAAAACATAAGCATGTCAGCAGACTTGTATTTGATAGAAGATGTAAACTGAAAGTCATCAGTTCTACCCACCTGATCTTATTTAAATAATCTCAGCTCAGGACAGGGAATGACTTACCAAGGTCAATGCATGGTGAGACACTCAGCCACAGGTAGAACTCTGGTCTCTCTGTTCCCAGCCTAGTGTCAATAATGTCAGTCAAAGCCGTGTTGTCAGAAGTGCCATCTCTCCCAAGATGAACCCCTTAAAAGAGAAGCATGACTTTATTTGCAAAGCAAAAGAGATGAACAGCTTATCTGCAGCCTGATTGCCAGATGAGACCAACTGACTCTTTCCAGCAGGTTATTTGTGCAATGAGACTGTCCCTGCCCCAGAAGGAGCATAGATGGAGGCCTTGTGCAAGCAGGGAGGCATGGAGAGCTTTGAAAACAGCAGCTTTACTGAACAGAAGAGCCCCAAGCCCTCTCTATGATGCCAGCTTGGATACGATGCTAGCTAAGTACTGATGGGTCCTGAAGGGACAGCATTTTAGCACTTCCTGTCCAATTACCTGCGACCTTTGAGAATATGCTCAAAGGTCTCAAACCAATGAATGCCCTTAATAGCTCCATGTCTATTTATGGCTCATATCTGGCAGGGGGAAGTCCCAGAGTCCCCACCTGTCAAAGTAGATAAGCCTTGATAAAGGAGGGAACATTGAAGTGAGAGTTTTTGGAATGAAGTTATCTCCTGCCATTGGTTCATATACAGTCAAAGCCTTTCCTTCTGTTTTGCATAGTAACTGACTGGGGAAATCAATAAAGGCAGACCTGGGCAAGTCTAGATATTTTTGAGTCTTTTAAAATACATATAAGAAGCATTTAGAGGCCGACAGGAAATGGCAATAACATATAAAGGAGCCAAGGAAAATCAGAAAGGATCACACGTGAAAGCACATCGTGATTTGGAACTCAAGCTCTGAAAAGAAGCAGTTGAAAGGAGAGTAGAACATGTTTTCAGTGGCTCTCCATTACCCTCACACAAAGTTCAAGGGTAACATGGCTACCACAGGGTTCCCTCCCCCTAGTCCTGGTCTGTCTCTATCCCATTGTTTGTACTGCATACTTCACCTTGATGAGCATGACCAGTACAAGCATGTACATACAGCAAGACTCTTAATTTCATATGATGAGAATTTACAGCCCCTTCAAAGTTAGCAGGGCCATGTGGGGATCGGAAGACTATGCCTGAGGGCCAACTCTGGCCATCCTCATTCCTGCAAGACTTGTCTATGGCTGCTTTGGCCCTACAAAGGCAGCACTGAGGAGCTGAGGCAGAGACCCGATGGCCCACAAAGCAGAAAACAGCCATTCTTTACCGCCTCTCTTATGTGAAGGGTACTCTCTGCAAAGGTAGCATTTACCTTTTACAAAAAAAGTTTGCCAACCCCTGCACTGGCATAATGAACCCTTTTACATCTTCTCACAATTGTCAGCAGTTGCCAAGATATCATTATGGTGGCTTTATGTCTTTCTAGTCATATCCATAAGCATATATATATGTTTTTCTGATCCATATGAAGGTAAGCTGTACCTATCATGAACTTACCCTTGAAACATGTCAGCATGCCTCTGCTAAGAATAAAAGACATTCTTCTATGGAGCTACAATGCCCACACCACACAAATAAAGCATTATTTCATAATTTCATCTAATATAGAGACAGCCCCTATCCATAGTTCCTCAATTGTCCTTCTATAGATTTTTTTAAATTTAGTTTAATCAATATGCTACCAAAATTGTATGCATTGTCTTTGGTAATTAGGTCTCTTCCACCTCTTGTATCTAAAACAAGCCAACCAAACTTAATGTTTTTTCTTACAACAGTGACTTCTGGAAGAGTCCAGACCAGTGGTATTGTAGAATATTCCACACCTGTATTTATCTAATTGTTTCCTCCTGATGTCATTATACATTTTGTTTTGTGTTATTTTCCTGCCTTCTCTACTTTCTCTAAAATGATCATTGATTCTAAAAGGCTTTTTTAGATTCAAGTTAAACATTTTTGACAAGGCCCTGTTATACTGCAAAAGAAGAAAAATAATGTCAGTTTTTCCTGCTCTTAGGCAAAGTTTGGTCATTTGGTTGAGGTGGTTGTCAATATTTGAAATGGGGCCTTTCTCCTTCCACGATTAGGATGTGCCCGGGGAGGCTGCTGGGGGCATCATGGACTGTGTGGTTTCCCTGACACCGTTCATTGTATGATTTTGCAGATTTTTCAAATTTACAACTCCTTCTACGTATCCACGCCGATAGTCTTCTGTGTAGAAGAGTTTTCTCCTCTTCTGTTTTCTCCTCTCTTTCTCATCATTTTAGATTTATAGATTTTAAAAAATCTAATGACTATTATGTACTTGGATGCTTAAGCTTCCAGAAATTGGCCCCTGGGGGGCTCTTGCTCTGCCCCCATGTCTTTGGACTTGCTCCATTGGTCTTTGGGGTCTTCCTCTTTGGGGTCTTCCTCGTCTTCCGACACAGGACAGCAGAGGCTTCCCGTGTATTTTCCCTGTCTCAGACCTGGAGTTAGCCACGCCTCCAAGGTCTTCTGGCTCTTCATTGGATACAGCATTTAGAAATCAAGCTCTAGGAAACACAGTGCTCGTTAATATTGAGTGCCTTTCCCACCCTCCCTGGGCTTTTCCAATGTATACATGTGTGGATACATACATGGAATTGTAAGTTTATATTAGGCACCAGGACTTTCCTGATTGCAAATGAAAAGCAACTAACCCCAAAAGCTTGAGGCATAAGAAATTAGGGGTGTTGATGAGCCCTGTAAGAGGAAGTGTGGCTCTCGGAATGCTAGATCTCGGACCCCAAACAGTGCTTTAGGTCTTACCTGATTTCTCAGCTCAAACTTTCCTCTATCCAAGTAACATATTCTTTCCCAGGCACCACCATTCCTGCCTCCAATAAGTGGCGGGAAGTTTGTGAAGCAGCAGCTCCAGTCTGTGGTGAACTGAAGTTGTGTGCCCATTGCTGGGATGGAGGTTCAGCAGAGATCAGGAGGGGTTCCCGCTGTGTCTCACTTGCTCCTCCTAATTGGTAACTTCTGCTGAAAGAAGGTCTCCACCTGCTTTTCATTTCCTCCAGCACCACTTCATTGTATTGAGATGCTCCTGATTTGCTCTTTTTCTTTCAGAAATTGCCCTATAGCAGTTCTCAGTTTCCTAAGCTCTGCCCTGTCCTTTACCTGTAAACCTTTGGGCAGGTCGCTTAGAGACTGCAGGCATGTCCGCTGCTTTGTGCCGCCATCTCTTTTAGAAAAACTTTAATCTGCTTCTGGTTTAATTACTGGGTCCCTGAGGATCTGCAGTATCCTTCCACTCATGGTCCCCTCGGTGGTGCTCAGCCGATTTCTTAATTTCCCCAAATCTCCTGCCATAAAGTGCTTTCCCATCCAAAGCTGTAGAGTGTGACTCTCTCCGCAAACTCTAGCTAATCCTGGACTATAATATTATCTCGGAAAGTACCGGAGGGATCACTCAGTCTAATTCCCCAAGGCGCAGCACTCTGCCTTGGGGAAGGGAGGAGGGGGCAGGCCTCAGATCAAACAGTGGTTTGGACGATGCAGAGTCTGCCTTATTAACATGCGCTGTGATGTGTAACCTCATGCACCTGCCCAGCGGGCTCCTCTCTGTTGCTGGATTGTGGAATCACTTTGGATGAGAGACTTGCCCTAATTATCACCTCGGCTAGAATAAGCAGATGACAAAGAAAGCTTCCCTCATGCTGAAGGTACCATCTGACAGCACGTTAGCGCCATGACTCTCCCTCCGAGCTCCCTGAGCCCTCTCTGAATTAGGTCCCCCTTCTCGTGTCCTAAGTGCAGTTGAGATACGTGTCATGCTTTGACTACGCACTGTGACCGGTGTTTCTCCAGCATTCATTTTGTCCGTACCCCTCTGCTGCCACGCTGTCCTGTGTTCCCCTCCATCATTACATAGAGTGCCACAAACTGGCAGCTTACTATGGGTTTTCCTCACAGCACTCAAGCCAACGGACAAGACTCATGATTTCTCTAGCTCCGTATGCACAACGCTTAGCGCAGATTTGCTCAGAGAAGCAGCTTCCTGGTGTTTCTGGATCTGAATTGGATCCAATGAGAATGTGACCCCCATAAAACTGAGGCGTGGCATGGTCCTTCCCCGTCTGAATGACGTTTCATTAAGAAGAAACACAAGTGAGGCATGGGAAAGCATTGGGAAGCAGGGGACATCTTACAAAATTACTCACTGCCCTTCTCAGGGGAAAAGGGGTCCAATGGGATGAACTTGTCACCAAGTAGTTGATCGGTTGCCTTGAGAGATGGTGCCGTATGGCGTGTCAGCATCGGTGCCTGTTACAGGTTGGAAGTCAGGCAGCAGCAGGAGTAGCTAAATGAGCCACCGTAAAGGATGGCTGTGCGTGCGTGTCATGGCATGGCCTCCATTCCTGCCAGCACGTCCCCCCACCCCCTTCCTGTGTCCCCTCTGCTGACTGATGTCCAGCAGCTTTTTATCTGATTGTTTGGTATTGCTTACGCGATGACCGCTCGCTGGTGCGCTTCAATGTGGGAAACAAAGATTTTTCATAATTTGTGCCCACGATCGTCGGTCCGTCCACATGGCGCTTCCTGAGGCCTCCTTACCCCTGCCTGGTCATGTGATGTTTCTCCATCCAGACACTCATGACCCAGCCAAGCAACCCACCGCTGCCCACGAGTGTGTGTGTGTGTGCGCGCGTGCGCATGCATACACTTTAGGTCTATCTCCATTCAAGTGTGCTGCTTTGGCTGAACTTTTCAAATCCCTGAGACCCTGCGCATGCCACTGTGTTCTGCCCCACTGTCACGCTGTCCTGGTACAATGCTTGTCAAGGTTTTTAAAACTGCACTGCGACAGCGAGCGAGGGAATAAGCGCACTCCGTCCCCCACCCGTGGCTGGGTCCTCACTGCCAGCCGGCTGAGAAGGGGCCCAGCGCCCGAATCCCGTTGGAGCGTCTACTTTCTTAGGCCTCCCCAGGCTCCAGCTCTCTTCGCTGTGTTTCTGGGGAACTGACTATGAGACAGATACTTTCTTAGAGGAAGGTTACTGGCAGTTTGCCCAGGAACAGCACCTGTGGGCATGAAGGAAGTCAGGTTAGGTGGCAGAGGGTAAACTGAGGCAGTTCACCAGAGACCTCACCTGGGTAGCTCTTCAGCAATTGCCACGATTTCATCATGGTTGCTTTATCCCTCTGCAGTCGCATGCATAAGCGTACTCGTATATGTGAGTTGTCCCCGGATGAGACAACGTGAGCTGTCTTGGCGGGGGAGGGGGTCGTGAGGGGAGTGCATGAGGGCTGCAGCCATAAATGCCTCTGTATTTCACGTGGGATGGCTGGAGACTTCCCAGATGATCCTTGTACAAATGCCCTTTGGTATCAGCAGATTTCTCAGTCTTCTGCTTCCTCCGTGTAGAAGTTGGGGAAGCAGGGCATTTTTATACGCTTAAAAGTCTCTGTCTCTTTAGTCGTGTCTGTGTGTGTGTGCGTGCGTGCGCACGCCAATACAGATTTCTCTCTTGAAAAATGAATCAACACACAAAATAGAAATGGAAGAATCTTCCAGGAAGAGGGTATAGCTTAACAAAAGTCTCAGAGCATGAAAAGCAAAGAACATTCTGAATGAGCCCATTTGGATATAAGAGGTAGGATAGTGAAATGTGGATCCTAGAGACATTTGAAGGCTAGGCCCAGAGAATATTTTAATGACAAACACTCATATGCTCACAGAGACTTGCTTCCCTCTTCTAAGGCTTTTTTTGAGGTATGGGGCAGATATCCATGCCTGAGATGTAGGTATACCTGGATATTCAGCGACTTGGAAGTGAAGGGATATGACTAGAGAAAAGAAATGATAGAGCTATAGCTTTGGAAATAATTCTTTACAAAATGAAATGACTTCAAAATTCTCTCACTGCTCTAGAGGCTATATCCCAGACCCTAATTCATAGGCTGTATTACTCATGCATGAACACCCGTGTATTACGTATGCAACATAGTATTATAATAAAAAGAAACCTGTACCACCTAATGAACCACTATTTTAATATTCTGCTTGATCCTTAAGAGCAATGTGTTGCCATGGAAACCTAAGTCTGTTTAGTCATTAGCACCCTTTTTTTTTAAAACAGAAATTTGAGTGTAATTTTGTTCTTGTAGCAAGAATTAAATTAGCATTTATTCACCTGCAAATAACATCAGCAAGGTCTAAGCAAAAACACAGCATTAATGATTGGTTAAGTTCACATAAATTATCTTTGAATTTTGCAATAATTGTGGTAACAGGATAACTTGTATATACATTGGGTCCTAGAAGGCAGAATTTTCTCATGAACACAATCAAGTTCTTCATGAACTTTTCCGTGATTTTCCCTTATTGAATAAGACCTTCCCGCCTGTGAGCCTCCCTGAGCACTTGTTTTTCTGAACCCCTCTTATCCATGGATTACTTTCCCCAAGGTGTGTATCTACTAATCTTGTCTGCCTGGAATCTGTTCCCCCTTCTCCTGGTGACAGCATCTGGAGTTTCTTCTGGAGAAGTCGCCCTAGTTAGTTCACACAGCCTTAGTGGGACGTATGCTGACTTCTCGTGGTGTGTTCTGTTGATGCCCCGTCCCACGTCCACATGAAGCCTTTCAGTCCCCCACTGTGGGTGCTCATTTGTTTGTAAACTAAAGAAATCCAGAGGTATGGGGTGTTAATGCCCTCCAACAATGGGGCTGGCAGTGTGGGAATAAATCTTTCAGCTTCCCATCCTCCGGAAGGCTGCTTCAGAAATGGTTCTCTGGGGTTTATCGGGCCTTTTCTCCTTTCCCTGTCTCACTATTTCTATTTTCTTACTTATGTTTAGTTCTTGGAAGCACCTCCCAAATAAACTACAAACACTCAAGTCAATGATTCTGGATCTGCTATTGGAGAAATCGATGCTACGATACCTCCTATGGCTTGGATGTGGCATGTGAACCAGTTTCCCCCAGTTTCAGTCTCCTCCCATGAATTTAAATCTAGAGCAGTGACAAAGGATGGAGGATGGTTAGAGTTGGTTGACGAACATCATCTCCCTTTAGACACTGCCCTGTGGTAGCTGCTTCCAAAACCCACAGATTGGTCTACAGACCCGCCCTTTCCACGCAGCTGTGTGTGTGTATGTGTGTTTGTGCGTGTGTGCGTGTGCGTGTGCACACACACACATTGAGGAGGAGCTAGAAAGAGTAGGTATCTTTCCATGAGATGATGCTTATGGTCTTTATTCCAGGAGACTACTTGTCTTTGTGCATGACTGGGCACGTTGTGTGACTGGATAAGGGGTAAGCAGCGAGGATGGAGACCCTGGGTATGTTGTGACAAGTCTCATCAGCAGTGAGTACCGGTTCGGTTTTACCTGATGCTGCAAGTGAGAGCTGTTGGAATGAATCGGAGAGAAATGGAAGGAGTTCATCTGGAGAACCTTTCTGTTCAGGTTGGTAGCTCAGGCTTCTGCTGAGAGGGGGGACGTATGGGGGAAAATGAGGTACTTGAAGAGCATCGCAAGGGTTTTGGGCAGCCTCTTCAGAGTTGTGACAGGAATCAACAACGGGTAGCTAGATGGCATCAGTAAAATGAGTGATTGTTTCTACTGTGTAGCTCTCAATACTGACCACACGGCAGTTCTCAGACTGAGTGTGTGCATCAAAGCCCCTCAGGACCACCTGGAGGACCTGTCAACTCACAGACTGCCGGGCCTCACACCCACAGTCTCTGACTCAGTGGGCTCAGCTGGGCCTGAGTATTTCCATTTCTCACAAGTTCCCAGTGAATGGTGATGCTGCTGGCCTGGAGACCAAGGAAAAGCAATGTAAATTGGGGAGACCGCTGATTTCTCTAGTAACTGAACGGCAGGTGAGAAGACAAGAAGAAGCTCCCCAGATCCCGTCTAGGTTATCACAGGTGGAGTCCTGGTTGTTCAGTCATTAATTTACCCCTTTATTCAACACATGCCTCCGAGTCCTGCTACATGGCAGACACTGTGATTGTATGGGAGCAGAAATGCGAGCAAGACACGCCTCCAGCCTGCAGAAGTCTCAGTCTAGCTGGGGAGGCAGATGCATGAATGATCGGGTGTGACAGTGGCTCCAGGTACTGTGACAGCTGTCTGTAGAGACTACAGTGGGATAGGATAGGATAGGCGGGTAGAAACCAGTTCTACACAGGAAGGAAAAGAATTGTCAGGAAGAGTGTTATAAGGAAGCGGCCTTTGAACTGAATTATGAAAAGTGGGAAAAGGGAACGCTGCTGTCCAATGATGAAAGGGGTAGGGTCAGTGTTCTGCAGAGAGGGAGGTGCAGGAGGAAAGTCCCAGAAGCCTGACTTTACTAGTTATTTCTGGTGAGATGTAAGGAGTCCTGATGTGTCAGGGTGCAGAGTGGGGTGAGGCTACATCTGCAGGCTCTGATTTTGGGGATCATCTGGTACCTGTGAATTACCCCCACTTTTCTGCACCACCTTAATCCTCAATTCCATCAACATCACCACCACCATAATATCATCATCATTGTCCTCATCATCATTGTCAACATCATCATTGTCATCATCATCGTCATCATCCTCATTGTCATCGTCCTCATCATCGTCGTCGTCTTCATTGTCATCATCATCGTCATCGTCATCAGCATCATCGGCATCATCGGCATTGTCATCATCGTCATCATCATCATCGTCGTCATCGGCATCATCGGCATCATCGGCATCATCATCATCGGCATCATCGGCATCGTCGTCATCGTCATCATCGTCGTCATCGGCATCATCACCAGTAACACCTACAGTTTTTTCGGATCACCTTAGTTTTTACCTAATGCCATTTTTCAGCTTTAGAATCCCCATCCAAGATCTATGTGACATTTAGTTGTCATGTCTCCCAGGGCTCCTCTTGGTTGTGACATTTTTTTTTACACTTTTCTTATTTTTGATGACTTTGGCCATTTTGAAGAATCCTATCAGGTCTATTGTAGGATGACTCTCTGTTGCAATTTTTGTTTTTATAATTATATTGGGCTTGTAGGTTTGAGGAGGAAGAACACAGACATAAAGTGTTATTTTCATCACAAAATATGAAGGTACATGTTATTAACATGATGTGTAACTGTTGATGTTGACCTTGAACACTTGGTTGCAGTAGTGCTTTTCATGTTTTTTTCACTGAAAAGTTATTCTTCTTTTCCACTTCCTATACTGTATTCACTACACCACCCTCAAGGAACAGAGAGTTACGATTCCCTTCCTTTGGTGGAGTAGCTACATAATTTGTTGTTATTTTATCTGCCTTAGAATTTAGTATATTTGGGTTACTCTAATGAAACATTGCTTCTTAATTTTTAATTCTCTGCAACCTAATTTATTAATATATGCTGGTACAATTTAAGATGCTCAAGGTTAAGTAGGCTATCAGTAGTTAAAGTAGAAGTTGGCATTTGTAATTTGTGCTGACCTCCAGAGAAATTTTGTCAATTTAGAATCCTGCTAGACTAACCCTCTCTCGGGAGAAGGAAGCAAATCAGACTGGGATCCATCTGAGCATCTATTTTGGGTCCTTTTTCTGGGTATCCAGGATGCCTTGCGAAACACATGTTATCAGTGTAGCTGTGGAAACTGCTTTGCTCAGCTCTAGAGACTGTCTGGATCTGGGGAGATTGGGTGTGAAGTTATTTGCAGACAAGCAAATTCATTTTGCAGAGGCCACACTTAATGGCCAAAATAACTTGTACACAAATGGTGAGCCCGATTACTTTGTTCATTTAATGCTTTTAGAAACCATTTAAAAATCTAATTGTTAGCTGACTATTAAGGCAATTGATAAAATGGATTCAGTCCTTACAAGGTTGCCTTGTTTTACCTGTAGAAAATGCCTTAATTGCTCTTCTGATGCTAATTAACTTTCGCAATTCACCACTATTTTTTTCAAAGCTAGGGACCTCCAAACTTAGGGAACTTAAAGGGTACAAGGTTTGGTGTCAGAAAACCTGAGGTCAAGCCATGACCTTCCCCATGCTGGTTGTGTGACTCCAAAGAAGTCACAGTATCTTCCTGAGTCTCAGTCTCTTCATTGTCAAGTAGGAATAAAAATCTGTGCTTTATCACTTTATAAATAGTATTACAGTGGTGTTCATGAGAACAGAGACCCATTATCTTCGTACATGCAGGAGCACATAGAAATGCGAGACTCAAAGAAAGAACCAAAACATGCCGCTTTTCTAAGGGCTGTCTGGAAAGTGTCCAGCCAGGTACTATGAGAAATGGGGCGTTTATGGCTGGATGTTTCTCCGGACAGCCCTTGTGTATCTTTTAGACAAAGAAACCATAAATTTGTGAAGGATGAACAAGATAAAGAGGCATGAGCTCAGGGTAGTACATTAGTGAAGAAGTACAAAGGCCTCTGGGCTCTGAACTTCCTGTCTCTGCTAATGAGGGTGCCTTCTACCCTCTGGGTACAGGGAGGTTACCTTTCACAGGGGAGATTTATTTCCTGCTCTCTGGGCGACAAACAAGGGTCAGACTGTGCTTCTTGCATTGGCTATTTCTTAAGTAACTTGAATTAAAAATAATCAATATGCCAAAGTGGTGTATTTTGGGGTGGCACTCCGTGCTCCTCTGAGTCTTATTTGAGGCAACCTGGTGCAGGTTGGAGGAGGGGGGCTTTGACTCCCACTAGGGAAGACCTCAACCAGTGAGGACTGGGGTCCTGGGGAGAAAGTGTTTCCTCTTGTTGCTCAGGTAGAAAAGTTTGAGAAGCATTTTATAAGCTCCTCCCAAGGACCTTTAGGGAGAGATCCCTGTTGCCTTTGGCCGTGACTGACTCCATAACGTGTCTTTATCGTTGCCATTCCTCCTTCTGTCTCTCATTCTCCTGACCTTCCTTCGGGCTCCCTGGGGTCACCTCCCAGATAGAGTAGCTGCCCCCTAGTCTCTGTGCATGCTCTGTGTGTGTGTGTGGGGGGGGGAGCCAAGGTGAAAACAAGTGCAATGCGGAGAGTCCCAGCTGTGCCATGGAAGACATGCAGGCTCTTCGCCCGCTACACGCACAGGGCGACGGCGCATGCAGTCGTGGTGAGGAGCGAACGCAGCCGTGAATGTGCAAGATGGGGGGCAAAACCCGGCCCCCGAACCCGGCCCCAGCAGCTGTTCGCCCCTTCTCTGCTCTCCCCCTGCATGTGTTCACACTCCGTCGGCAAGTGCTGGGTGGATTTTATTTTTTTATTTAAAAAGTGAATTTGTTGTTAAAGAGACAGAGATGGAGACAAAGAAAAGTAAACCCCTTGCGTTTCAATTTCGTTTTTTCTGGAGAGTCACATGGGGCCCAGACAGTCAACCAGCTGAGTCGCTTCAAAGTCAGGTCAAAGAGAAAGAGAGGAGAAAAGCCAGTGTGAGACAGTGACAGAGAGAGGGGGTGTTGGAGGGAGAATAACTACCTGGCCGTCAGAAGCCTTTTGTACCCCCTTATTACAGGAGCTGCGACCAGAGACAGAGCATTTTTGTCAGGGGACCCCTTCAACCCCGTCCTGTGAGGCCCGGGGTCTGATGTGAAGAGGGACCTCTGCTGAGCCAGCTCCTCCGGGCTCTCTGAGCAGGGTGTGCTCCCACTAGTAGCAGGAGCCGTCCCACTGTGCACCTTAAAGGGGCGTCCAAGTCACAGGTCCGTTATTAGTCCCACTTTGCGGCAGATGCGATGGAAATGCAGGATGTTTGTAGCATCTCAGCCTGGGTCAGTACATGTAGAGCATCTTGAGACAGCATTTGGAATGAAGACTGTCACACCAGAGCCCAGGCACTTAACCACTTAAAAATCGCATGTGAGAATGAGATTTTTTTTTTTTTAAACTTAGTCCTGTAGCTTGGAGTAAGCCATGGTACCTGTGTGTTCCCTGGTCGTGGCCAACACCCCTGTGCCCCACTCTTTGCCCTAATGCTGGAGCGAGTGTATCACCTTGGTGTCCCTGGGCTTGGGGGGATTGGTAATATACAATATGGCAGAAGGTAAACTTTCCACGTGCCCAGCTATTCTTTCTCCTGGTGAATGTTTCTTACTAACCGCGGACAGTAAACCTTAATTTAGTTCAATCTGTGCCTTCTGAAAACATTTTTTATGTTGGGGAAAATAGAGAAACTTCAGTATAGTAGTCCTTCCTTGTCTGTTGTTTTACTTTCTTCCGTTTCAGTTACCCACGTTCAACCTCTGTCCAAAAAACATTAAATGGAAAATTCCAGAAATGAACAATTGGTCATTTTTAAATTGTGCGCCATTCTGAATAGCATGATGCCGCCCTATGCCTGTCCACTCCTTCCCACGCAGGATGTGAACCATTCCTTTTCCCAGAGTATCTTTTCTGTACTGCCCCTCTCCTGGTCATCATGTAGTAGTCATCCCCGTCAGCAAATCGACTATTACAGAGCTTGTGCTCGAGTCACTCTTATAGTCGCTTACCCCAGGTCACAATGCTCATCTCATCATCTCACATGGTCACAAGATGAGTGAGCACAGACAAGGTATTTTGAGAGAGAGAGAGACAACGTTCACATAAATTTTACTACAGTATGTTGTCATAATTGTTACATTTTATTACTTGTTATTGTTGTTAATCTCTTACTGTGCCTAATTTCTAAGTTAAACTTCATCGTAGGTATGTTGGCATAGGAGAAAATACAGTATACATGTATATGAGGCTCGGTAGTGGAGACTACGAACCATGCCCATTTTTAAATAAATATGAAACTTCACCAATAGAGGAAGTAAAGAACTTTCCTTTTTATTTCTCGTAGAACAGACTATAATCAAGGCTTGGTGTGTGTGCCTGGGCGTGCAAAAATGTACAAGGCTTTCAAATAGTGAGAAAATCTGATTAACAAACTTGCATTCTTTTCATAATTTATAATAAGCATGTTTATGTGTTTCAGTTTTTTATATTTCTGATAGTTTAAAACCTAGCTAGCGTATCTAGTCTGGGAAGTGGTTTACAGTTAGGAAAAATCAACATTGATGAACCTCTCTTTTCATTAAAACAATTTTTTAAATGTCACTTGTGAGAAAATTTGGTGCTCAATAGCCCCACCTACTGGAAGAAGACATACCAAACTAGCATTTCTGCCCCTGGCTGTATCTTGAGAAAAAAAATGAACTACGACTTCACTCCCATGTGGAATGATAAAACTGAGAGCAACACGGAAACAACAACTCATGGTGGTTACCTGAGGGTCGAGGGAGCAGGATGAGGGAGGAGGGAGGGGGCTCAAATATATGGTGATAGAAAGCAAACTGACTCCGTGTGGTGACACACAATGCAACACATGGACAATGCACTGTAGAATGGCACACCTGGAACCTATGTAATTTTAGCTAATCAATGTCACCCCAATACATTTAACAATAGAAAATAGAGAAAAAAAGAAGAGTTAGAGGGAAACTTAGGGTCCCTCTCTGCGTATTTTATTGATAAAGTTTCTGAGTTCGACTCCGAGAGATGCCATTTCCGAAACTCGTGCAGTGCAGTGCGGAGTGGGGAGGTGGCTTTGTGCTGCTACTCGGAATCTACTGCCTTTGACAGCCACCTTGTCAATTCCGTGGATTAGAGCTCTCACTTCCAACAGCTTGCGTTCACCTGCATGAAAAGTGGACCAAGGTGAAGCCATTTTAAAGCAGAGTGAAGGCAGCCATCCCAGAGGAACTGCTTTCTCGCAGGTCTCACTCCTCAAACCTTCGGGATGTTTGAACTGAGCAAAACAACCTTCGCTCTGGACCAACCTGACACGGATTTTAAACCATTGCTTGCAAAGCTACCAGGAGAGCAGACATCCTGACTACAAGCCTGAAGATTAATGATGTTCTTTAGAATCAGCTCCACCATGTGTGGCTAAAGCATGACTTAGCTCATTTGCATCTATAGGAAGTCCTTCTTTCTATTCTTTTCACTATTTCCCTTCTCTTGCTCATATAAAAATCCCTTGCCTTCACCCCCTCGTCAGAATGCTATTTAGGTTTCTGCCGGAATCCGTGCTTCCCAAATAGCTAGTCATTTTTATCCCAGATGAATGCTTGTTGCCTCTCACTTCAACCTTTTGTTTTTAGGTTAATACGTAGCATGCTATAGTTTACAATGCATTTCCACAGATATTATTCCAGTTCCCTCTTACAATCACTCTGTGCTCCTCGTGTCACTCCCCCAGGACACACAGCTGGTAAGAGACAGCTGGCATTCACCCTCCAGCCCGCAGCTCTGCCTGGCCCAGCGAGCTGCAGTCTTACTGCTTTCCGTAAGCCTCTTTGCTTTTGGGCTTGTGCAGAGTCGCCTCCAAGGAACCGTGGGAAGCTGTACTGGTGATTTGGACTATACCCATTTCGATTCATTGTTCTACTATCAAAAGTCTCTTCCGGTGGCAAAAGCAATTGATATCTATCCGGGGGGAGGGGTTATAAACACTGCTGGCAAAAGCTGCCACTTAGAAAAAATATATATGTGTGTGTGTGTGCGCGCGTGTGTGTGTAGTGAAATAAATCCAGAAACAAAAAGAAAGAATAGAAGGCAATGCAGATACTGCATTTTGGGCTCGAGCCAGACAATTTTTTCATGTTGGGGATTTTCACTTAAATCAAGGAGAAGGTGCTTGTAGGTAAAGGAGATTAGCCCTTTGAAGACTGAATAACATTTGATTTTATAATTGTAATCAATCTCCCCACCTCCCCTACCTGCTCCAGCTCAGTTGGAGGCCTCTTGAAAATTTCCCTAATTTATTCACCCTGTGAGGGAAAAGAGCCAACAGGATAATAAAAGCAAATAACACTAGATGTTTTTGAAGCATTTAATAACTCACAAGCCCTTTTCTGTGATTGTCTCAGGTGACTCCTAATAATAAATAATGAAGGAATGCTAGTCCAGTATAATGATTTTACAGATGGGTAAACTGAGTTCTGGAGAAGTTAGATAATTTAGACACAGAAAGTAGAGAGCAGCTGAATAATCTAATATAAATGTTTTCTTTACTAAAATTTTAAAATATATCAGCAGGCTCTGGTATGTGTTTTTATTTATTTTTACTCTAAAATTGACAAAAAAATTACTGAAAATTTAGAGTGAAAAAAAACCCATAATTATATAACATGTATGCATTGAGCATCTATTCTACTATGTGTCTAAATATTGAGAATTTGTGATGATCAAAACAGATAAGGTTCATGCAGCTTACATTCTTGAGGGATGTAGAACAACAATATGCAACACAACAAATAAATCTGTAACTGCCTAGAATGAGATGTAAATGGAATGATAATAAACAGATTGATGTGGTAAAGAAAAAAATAACAGATTGGGAATGTCAGGAAGGCCATTGTTGAAAAGCTGATAGATGACAGGAAGTTTGGCACCCTCTGAATTTAGGAGTCAAGTGTCCCCGGGGAAAGAAAGCAATGCAAAGACTCCAAGGCTCGAATGAGCTCAGCCTGAAAGAAGTTAGGGCGTCTGAAGCCATGTTTCAAGGGGAAGATGGGTGAGAGATGAGATCAGACTGGGACACAGACGTCCGTTTTTGGACTCTGCATTCTGTTGTCTTAATACCAGTGGACATTCATTGGAGAGTCTTAAATGGAAGCAATGTGATCTGATTTATGTTTTAAAAGGTTACATTGGCTGCTTGTGACAAATACACCATGAGAACAACTGGAAAGGAGGGAGAACATTCATTTAGATGCCACAGTGGTGGTTCTGGAGAGAAATTCCAATGGTAGTGATTAAGGAGATGTACATAGTGATCATGAAAATTATACCAATTCAGAAGGCAAAGCAGGCAAGACTGCTGGTGGGTCAGACAAGAGGAGTGAGAGACTCCTCCTCAGTCTCTAACTTGAGCGGCCATGTCCTTTGGCGGTGATGCCATTCTCTGGGTGGGGAAGAGTGCGATGATTGATTCATGGTGGGGCAAGGTGCAGGGAGAATCAGCGTTCTTGTTTGGCCATGCTGTATGTGAGAGGCATGCTGCCTGTGGGAGGGTAGAGAAAAAGTAAGAAGTTGTCTATGTGAGCCTGGAGTGCAGTGAGAGGTCAGGACCAGACTGGAAATGCAGATTTGGGGACACAGCTGATAGCTAAAGCTGTGACACTGGACAAACTGACCTTAGGAGGAAGGGCAGAAAGAGAAGACAACAGGAATTCAGAAAGCAAAGCCTAGAGCAATGCCAGTGGACAGGTCCAAGGAAGCAGGACGAGGTGGTGAGGAATTTGAGAGAGCATCGTCAGGGAAGCCCAAGAGAAGATGGCCAAAGGCTGATGAGAAGTCAACCAATATGATGAATGAACGTTGGCCAAAAGTGAGGTAGCATAGAGGCCTTGACCGTGGACCATGGGAACGGTGGCCGTGGGAGCTGGGGAGATGTGCTGGGAAAGACAGCAAAGACAGCGGCCAGAAATTGTTCAAGGGAGAAGGAAGTAAAGGAAGCCGTTTGCTTTCAGGTAGAAGATTCTAGCACACCAGTAATCATGTTATTTCTAACACAGTTATTTCTCATTTTTTAATATGTTCAAATTTCTATAAACTATTTTGTGTCTGCCTTTTCCCTTGACATTACAATGGTATCGGCTCACCAAGCTCTTCTAGGTTCTGCACCAAGATCATTTCTAATGGGTGTATAACATCCCAGTGAATGAATTTGCCATGATTTATATATCATTTGAGTATTTATGTTGCCTTTAAATTTTCACTATTAGAAATAGATATTTTTCTACATAGGTCTTTCCCATGTTTTGGACTTTTTGTTAGGTCCCAGAAGTGACCCCTGAAAAGTTGCTAAATGGCTTGTCCAGACTGTTATACTGATACAAAATGTCATCCACAACGTATAGATTATTTTATTCACCTCCCGTCATTAGCATGGAGTCTTATTATTCGGTGGGGAGGTGATAATTAATAGGTGAATCAAGCACTATGGTGTTTTATTTCCTATATCTCATGATAATTTGCACCAGTATTTTACTCTGTTGGTTTTCTGACTGGGACACATTTGTTTATGTTCCTTCCCGGTGTGTCTCTTAGGCAGTTCTGAGTATCTCGTTTTGTTTATTTCAATTGTCAATCAGAAGAGTCCCAACTTTTTATTAAATACAGTTTCTTGAGTGTCTTATTTTATCTTATTATTTTGGTTAGTGTTTTGCTTCTTTTGTCACATATGGAAGTTTTTGATTTTGATGTAATTAAATGAGCTGATCTCATGAATGTTGGATTATCTTAATGGGCTTTTTCTCCTTCACAGATTGTCTGTGATACAGTCTGAACTTCAAATTTCAAGACCGTCACCCCCTTTTATCCCCTGGCATATGTTTGAGTAGAACAAACTCACTTAATAATATTGTTAATTTAGATTACTAGTGTGTGTGTGTGTGTGTGTGTGTGTGTGTGTGTGTATCATCAAATAACCAACTGTGTTGTCAAAATAACCATTTAACAAAATTCCTCCTAAAAGACAAAGGTGTTTGTTTTTGTTTGTTTTTTTAACCTATACTCAAAACAACGTCAGATCTCCTGGCTTATTGGGATCAGGAACCTCCACAAAAGAACGAGTTCTGTATCGAGGACAAATACACACTGACTGGAAGAGGAGAGAACTCCCAGCCTATCTCGCTGGGCGCTGCTGGTACAATAGCACCCAACTCCTGCTGTGGATTCGGCTACTAACACAAGCCACAGTTGACGGAGCACTTACCACATGTTAAATACTTTGCATACATATCTCATTTAATGCCATCAGCAGCCCTGTGAGATGAGTGTTATCTTCACTTTATCCGGAGTAGCACGACAGGATTCCAGGCCAGCTGTGTCTGACGCCCAGACCCATTCCTTTGACCCCTGTGCTCTCTGTCTCTCCGTGTTGACCCTGCCCCGGGTTCTGTGGCTGGGCTCCTGGACCTCCCCTCAGTGACGCAGGTCAGCCTGGGGCTCAGTTTGGAGCTGTCTTCTCCAGAAGGGAATGCAAACCACCACCTTGGGCATCTCACCTTTGGCACTCTCTGCTCTGCCATGTGATAGGGTGGGATAAACAGAGAACTCTGGAGGGCTCAGGATTGTTGTAATGGAGATGTTTAATACGATTAAAGATACAAAAACCATTACTCTGTGAATTAAAAGTATTCTAATATGTTCAGTGTTGCCTTTACAGCAAATACGTGTACGGAGTAAGCACCTCCTAACTCTTTGAAAATTACCAATCTATGTAAGGAACCCTGTATTCTTAAGATTTTGTATTTTTAGAGTTGTCAATAACCCTAGGGATCGGCTTCATCTCTATTTCCAGCTCTCTATTTTAGAGGCGAGTGTCGTACAGTGAACAAACTCTCCCAAGGTCGCATACTTAGTTGCAGAACTGGGACCTGAACTTGCATTTTCTTCCTGTTCCTTCAGGCTGCTGGTTTCTCCACTCAGACAAGGAGAAAAGAAAGAAAACGAAGATTTACGGGGCCACTCATGTATCTGACACCTCGTTCAGTCTTTTACATGAATCACCCACTTAATTCTCTCAGTACCGTCAGTATCCTTACCTTCACAGTGCAGGTGAAGGGAATTGAATCACTTGCCCATGGGAGAGCCAGGATTTGAACCTACGTCTGTGTAGCTCCACGCAGTATGCACCGACGTCTCACTGATGGCGACCACGCAGATCACACAGGGTCTCTGGCTCCACAGCTCGCCCACATCAGACTGTGAGTCCTTCCCCACAGGGGTCTCAGAATGAACTGTCAGTCACCATTCATCACACATGGTGAATCAAGGAAATGGAGCAAGGATCAGGGTGGAAGGCAGTGCTCTTGGCCGCCATCTGTGTATGTCATCCTGTGAATGAGCAAGTGACTTTGAGATAAGCAAGTGTTTGTTAGCTCCCTCTGCTGCCCCAGCTTGGGATGAGTGATTGACAGGTCCCTGCAGAGAGAGTCCTCCTGGCTGGGTCCCCAGGAGCCTGTACACCAGGTCAGGATAAAGGCACTCCCTCATCTGCTGGGGTAGCCTCTGTGATGGGGCTGCAGGCCTGACTGGTGCCCGGTGAAACTTAATTTTCATTTCCCTGCACTTTAAAGGTCACGTCACACCTACTTCATTTCGGAAGGCCCTCGGAGACCCTTCGCACCTGAGCTTGCCTTTTGCCTATCTCTGTTAGTTGTGGGGGACAGGGAAAGGTAAGCGATGCTCACAGGGCAGGGCTCCGAAGGGCGGCTTCTCCCTTTCGCCGCTGCCCTGAGCAGCGTGGGGGCCTAGACGGTTGCCCCGTCAGAATGAGTTTCTGACCCATGAGGCTGGCTGCTGGGCGTGCTGAGGGGCCGCCTTGCTTCCTGGTGCCTTGAGGAGGAGGAGAATGGGCCATATTAACACGTGTCATGTGTCTGGCCGAACGCTGGGCTAGAGGATGTCTTTCTCATTTCGTTCTCACCCTGATCCAACGATGTAGACCACATGACTCCCGCACTCTGTGAGGGACCAGAGTCTCAGTGAGAGTCGCCCAAGGCAACGCAGCCCGGCAGGGGCAGAGCTGGGGGCCACCTTCTTTGTCTCCAGGTACTGAACTCGCCGCACCATGCAACTTTCCACGCTGGTTCCTGTCCTTCCCACAAATAAGAAAACAGAGACCTGGACCACGGCCTCAGCGCCCCCAGCAGCACAGCTTAGTGCCTGAAAAGGATTCGTGAGCACCCAGTGGAAGAACCTGTCTGGTGCGTGGCAGAGGAGGAAACTGAGGCCTGCAGGACAGAAGGGACTTACTTAGCTGCGGTCACCTGGCTGGCTAGTCAGAGATGGCATCCCCTGACCTTTCCACCTGCGTTTTATTTTCTCCCTAAGTCACTGCAATGAGAGGATTGGGGACAGCACAGAAAGAGGGTGTTTGCTTATCTCTGAACAACCCCCAACTTCACACGCAGCCCTGAGCCCAGGATGACGAATTGCAGCCCCATGCGAGCTGACATTCTCTGCCACCCTGCTGACTGCCTCGTGCAGCTCCGGGGGCTGGAGGAGGGACTCGGCTTGGCTAATGTCTGCGGAAACTACGGAGCAGGCGACTTTGAGATAAACAAGTGTTTATTAGCTCTTGAAATGACCTTAATTACACCTGTCAAGGGATTTCCACTTGAACAGATTTAACAAGAAAACTAGAGGGTAAGTGGACATTTAGAGCTCCAAATCTGAGAGGCTCAGCAATTAGGTTCCTTTGGAGGCGCCTTGCTCTGAGTTCGTACCAGGCTGAAGGGCTGTGGGCAGCCCGGAGCAGGCAGCATGGCTGTGGTGTCTGACTCAGGCTTCGCCAGGCAAGGTGGCTTCTCTGCATCTCCAGTTCCTCCCACCCTCTAAAAGCGGGAGTCCCTGAGGCCCCATCCCACAAATGCAACCCCTGGGCCCTGAAGGCAAACTGGAGACTATCTAGTGTGAACCCCAGCCCGGTGCTGCCCCGGCTCTGCTCCGGGCACCGGGGACTCCCTGTGGAGCCCTACCCCCGTCAGGGGCGATGCATGTGGGATGGAGGCCTGGACTCTGAATTGTCAAGATCTGGGTTTAAATGTGGGATTTCTGGCTGATACACTGTAATTTTGTCCCAGGGCTTGTCTGCTTGTTTTTGTTTCTTGTTTTGTTTTATTTTACCTCTCTGACCCTCAGTTTCCCTGTTTGCGAACTGGGGATATTAGCAGGATCAGAGCAGGTGGTAATTCAGGATGAAATCCCACATGCCCAGGCTGGGCCTGACACTTTGCACAAGTGCAGTCAGTCCTAGCACTTTTCTGTTTCCCATAAAGCCTTCCACCATATCGTGCAGTGCCATGCGGTCTTGAGCAGTACCATGCGATTTCAGTGTTTAACGTAGCACCTCTTTAGAGGTTACTTCTAAGTACATAACCCTGGCCTTGATTTTCTC
Source organism: Lyroderma lyra (assembly GCA_004026885.1). Taxonomy (NCBI): domain Eukaryota; kingdom Metazoa; phylum Chordata; class Mammalia; order Chiroptera; family Megadermatidae; genus Lyroderma; species Lyroderma lyra. Next base: position 169,970 of record PVJL010001455.1, read on the forward strand.
CTGCTGTCTTCTCTAAGAGCTCTGCATATTCAAGGAGCATCTCTACCTCAGTGTCTGTCCGGCACCTCCAGTGAACTTACTTGACCTGTTAGTGATCAGACTAAGCACATGTAAGCACACCCTCACTATATCACAGGCTCTAATTCTTGTGTTTTTTTTAATTGTTAAACTTATTGGGGTGGCATTGGTTAGCAAAAATTATGTAGGTTCCAGGTATATAATTCTACAGTGCATTGTCTATGTGTTGCATTGTGTGTTCACCACCCAGTCTATTTCTTGTTTTTAATCCTCTTCTTACGTGTTTATCTATGCCACTGGGCTCATAGATGGAGATCTGTACATGTTTGTTGACAGAGTGGAAGAATGACACACACACACACATGCACACGCACACACAGACACACACGCACGCGCACGCACACACAGACACACGCACAGACACACAGACACACACGCACGCGCATGCACACACAGACACACATGCACACACACACAGACACATGCACACACAGACGCACGCGCATGCACACAGACACACACATGCACACAGGCACACACGCGCACACGCATGCACGCATACGCACGCACACACACACACACATAGTGCTAGAATCCAGAAGCTCTATCCTTGCACACCGTAGTAGGCACCTGGGAATGAGTGGGCCTCATGAGACACAGAATTTTCAACCTATGAAGAGCAAAACAGAGTAACTGTTTAAATCACTCACATACACATATAATTGTTAACTGGCACATGGAGAGTGTTATGTGTTTCATATTCCCTCTTCCTTGACCAAGGGAATACTAGACTTCTCAGCACCTTGCCGCTAGAAGAGGTCATGTGCTATGTCCTGCCTGCCCATGAAATGCAAATAGAAGCGATAAGTATTCCTTCTAGGTTACGCAGTTTAAAATACGGAGCAACTCCTTGGTTTTCCTCTTCCCCTGCCATAGTGAATTGGTAAGTCAAATGTTGAGATAGTAGACTCTCCATTAGCCTGGGTCCTTGAGTGGCTCTGTGGAGTAGAGTCCCCATGCACCAAACTGCATTGAATGTGAATGTATACAGAAAATAAACATATATTTGCTTTTACTACTGATACTATGAGGTTTATTTGTAACTGCAGCACAGCCTAGCTTTTCCTAACTAATGTGGCACTTACTAACTACAAAGAGGGTAGGATTGAAAGTGAACGAAAGAAAACAGATGTTATTGAAGAAAATTACATGCTTTAGCAAATTTCCCTTCATCTCAACTTCCTTAACCAAATTGTTTCTTTGTAACTCAGGTTGATAGTTCAAAGGCCAGGCACCACAGTGAGGGGCCCGGAGTCACAGCCACTAATAAATAGCCAATTAAAACCATGTAACATTTATTTCCCAAGTACCCCAGCACAAAATATTTTCTTGTTAGTGTGGGTTTATAGTCCACTTTAACTTCATAGACTAGAAATCTGTCCTCTTTGACTTCTGCCACATGTCATGAACCATTTCGTCTCCCTTTCCTGACTCCTCACGTGACTAATTGCTCTAATCTGGACTTATTTCTAAGCACTTCTTTGGAGCTGAAATTCGAGAGCATATTAAAATATCTTCATGGTACAATAGGGCACAGAAAAAAAAAGTCAACCCAACGTACGAAGCTCCTGTATCAGGCACTGGGCCTCTGTTGTTTCATTTATTCCTTCTTCCTTGCAGGGAGGGAAATGTCCCAGTCCCTAATATAGCTACAAGAAAGCTGAGACTCAGCATACTTGAGTGACGGACAGAGATGACACCGGGAACAAAGGGCTGAGCCAGTATTCCCGTGTGTAAGGGTCCAATTCCATGGCCTGCAGGCCAGGGATCAAGATTCCCATCCTTGTTCCTGACTTCACCCGCCCCAAGCTGTCTTCAGTGAGAAGAACCATTCATTTACAGAGTAAAGGCTGGCTGAGGGCTTGAACGTTTACCAAGTAGTTAGGAGCTGATGAATCACTTCCACTTCTCCTCCCTCCTATTTGCTCTTTGTGACCTCCCCTTGGATTGGCTTACTGCATAGGCTGCATTTTTAGGAAGCAAATGGCCTGGCTCTGTCATTCACTGACCTTGAGGGTCAGGCACATTGACAGCACCCCTCTGAACCTTGATTTTCCCTTCTGTGCAATTGGGAGGTGGGGCCGTGGTTGTATAGACATCATAGGGTTGTTAGCAGAATAAAATAAGGTGAGTGATGCAAAGCACAGTGGACTGATGGTGTCGCCTGGACCATTGCACAGGCCCAGTCAGTGTCAGCTTAGTCTTATCAAATGGAGGCCATGCAAACTCAAGGTGGAAGTCGGGAAGAGAAAGGACATGGGTTCATCTGCAGTGACTTTTCGTGTGGCACTGAAGTCAATGCAAAGCTGTGACTCAGAGTGGTCTTCTCCCTGTGTGTCCTCTGCTCAGCCTCCCTGACCTCGATTTTACAGGCAGGTCATCTCCGGAAGTAGGCGGAGCAATCTGTCACCTGCACGTCTGTCTGGCAAGGCCTACAGAGAATACAAAAATGAAGTTACATAAAGGAAGGCCATTGAGATTAGCAAAACGCTGGCAGTGTTAGTTAATGACTTAGTGCTGGGGAAAGGGACAGAACAAGGTAGCTATGTCAGGGAGTCGGGCGCACAGGAAGGAGGTTCACTGTCAGCTCTGCCCCCACAGTCAGTGTGATTTGGGACAAGTTACTTACGTCCTCTGCTAACCAGTTACTTCATCTGGAGAATGAAGGTGCTGGGTGGTGGTATTTATATTTACCTCATAGACTTCTGCAGGACTAAGTGAGAGCACTTAGGCCAGTGCTGCTGGACACAGAGAGGAGATCTGATGAGGCTGGGAACTCTTATTCTCACTCTAATGATTTATGCAAAGTGCTTAGCTCAGTGCACGTGCCGACGCTAACTGAAAACCAGCCCTCGCTCTTGGTGAGGGGTCAGTAATGACCAAAGTGGGTTGGAGACCTGCGTCCCACGACAAGGATGTTTAGGGACACCCGGCTCGCTTTCCCAGGTGAGTTACAGGATTGGGAAACCATCATCATAAGCCTATTAAAACCACAGCCTCTATGACTTTGTGCAAGTGATTCTATAAATACGTCCCAATTAGACTCTACTTCCTGTTCTTCATGCCTTTAGCTCATCCATTTTCCCTCCTTGGGATGCTCCAACTTACTTCTCCTGGCCGTTATCTATGATCACTGCCTGGCACGTTCAGTCTCTTAAGTTCCAGATGAAGTCCATGACCCAATGAGGCTTCCTCCCTGTCCCCCCATCCCCCAACAAAACCTGGAGAAGTGCCCTCTGGCCTCTATGAGTCTATAGGCCTGTAAAGGTCCGTTCACATAGTACCTGTCATGTTGTACTGTAACTTTCAGCTTTATATGAGCCATCTGTTGTGATTTTTAAAATTTTATTAAATTTCTTGGGGTAATATTGGTTAATAAAATTACATGGGTTTCAAGTGTTTAAGTCCATAATATATGGTCTGTATATTGCACTGTGTGGCCACCACCCAAACTCAAGTCAGCCTTATTCCATCCAAAAATAACAATGAACAATTCCTTGCAAAATTCCAAAAGAAAGTTCTTGTTTGTGGGAGGGATAGAAAATGTGAGAAGGAAAATGGCTAGTTGACAGCTTGTGGAAACTTGTTGCTCAATAATTATATACGTGTGTGTGTGTGTGTGTGTGTGTGTGCGCGCGCGCGCGTGCGTGTGTGTGTGTTTTTCCCCCAGTAATTCTGTAACATACTCTGTGAATGCAAGGTTGAATTTCATAAGGAATATTTTTGAAAGAATACTCAGATTATATATCAGTCACATACTACATATGATAATTAACAACTTAATGCAAATGGTAAATATCTGTGCTGAGCTGTAACCATTTATAAAATGCTAATGTAAAAAAGGAGAGAGAATTAGAGCATTTGTGTACGTGGCAAAGAGAGATTCTAGAAAGACTTCTTGAAACAGGTACCTTGGGAGCTGGATTTTAATTAATGGTGTGTGTGCATGTGCACACGTGTGCACACGCACGTGTGTGTGTGTGTATGTGTGTATACACACACAAATGTGAACTAGACTGGGTTTCCTAGAACAAGAAATGCAATGAAAAAAGAAATGGAGATGATAGAAACGGGGAGAGCTGAGTGATCTGGTGGGATCAGCAGGTGCGAGCACTTGTGTGTATATGTGTACACATATGTAGAAGTATGTGCACATATGTGCGTTGTGAAAGTCAAGGCTGGAAATTGGAATTGGAGCCTGAATGTAGGGAATTGTTTGTGCTGCTTGATTTTTCTAATTTATTCTATCTCCAGAGGAGTTAATGCTTTTAAGGACAGGGTGGCAAGTTAAGAGCTAGATTTTAAGTTCGGGAGCTATGGGTAGGGTGGTGTGGCTAGGTGAGGCACTGGAGAAATTAAGATACTAACTAAAGGAGATTTGGTTTAAAATATGGGAAATACCAATGCTTTACATCGGACCACTGTAGACATTAGCAACACTTACTTTGCCAGCTATTTCGGGCACTCACCTCCTTTTCAGAGCCTCAGTAGTCAGCAGTGATTGAGTGGAAGAAATCAGGAGCATACAGATTTTGTTCTAAGCAACTGATGTTTTAGAAATGAGGTTCGAAAACACTGAGAAATTGCTTCTAAGGTGTTAATGCATTCCGGCGACTGGGAGAGATGTCAAACCTCCGAGGGGGGCCGTCCTCCTCCAAGCAAACGCTTGGGTTTCGGGAAGTCATTGCTGAAACTGAGCTTTATTTCCTTATTGAAAATGCACTGAGTCTAGAAAATGGATCAAAATAGAAACAGCCTTTTAATGGAACTTTTAATTGCCATGTAAATGGATCGTCTGAAGATTACATGAGGCAATTGCAGTAAAACAATTTGCATTGTATGTAATAAGCACCAGGTAATGCTTAGCTGCTATTAATTATAGTGTTGTCATCGCTCATCCAAATGCTTCATTCTGACCAGGTGGCCTCTCAGGGGCTTTTTCTCCCTAAATCTGTGGCTGTGGAGACTGGTCCATGGATTTCTCCTTTCGGTGGGAGGAGCTGCTTCCTCTTTGAGGCGTTTCCATTGGTTGATGAAATGCCACATCCAACATCAAATGTCTTACTGCTGCGGTACATTAGGAATGTGACTATTGAATCACTTCACCCTCTATCACCTGGCCTCAGTGTCACACAATATATTCCCCGGGAACCATCTCCACATTGTTTTGCAGTCCTGAACATGTTGACCCTTAGGTAATAGACTTTTTCCCATGAATCTTACGGTTATTTAGGGATAATGCTAGGGAACAAATCTAGATGTTTCCTATTACAATTTGAGTGCTTTTTGCATTCTTCAGGATCGGTCAGTGACGTTTGTTAAGAGGGGTATGGATTTGGTGCTTGCTGTGTATGTGTAGCCTCACCTGGACTTCGCTCTCACATTCGTGTGTGTGTGTGCATGTACATGCGCGCACACACACAGATCTCCTGCACACACACGGCCTGTTTGCACATGGTAACTGTAGACAGCACTTGCCAAGTGCCAATTGTGTGCTGGGAGCTGTTGGAGCACATGCATTGTCACTCACTGCAGAGCCACTCTGAGAGATAAACACTCATACTACCTTCATTTTAGAGCTGAGAAACTGAAGCACAGGTCATCAAGGCCATAAAGCCAGTCCCAAGGTCCTAAGTCCAGCCAGTGGTTGAACATGGCAGTTAGAGCTCTGAGCCCACGCTCTAGCATTGTGACGGTGTGAGGTGGTAGACCAGCAGTGTGTGTTAGAGGGTCAAATCAGGCCCTGCCATTTTGCATGTGGGCCCAACTTGAACAAGTGTATTCACCTCTCTGAGCATCAGTGTCCTTTTCTGCAAAGTAGACATAATTACACTGACCACCAGGAGTGGTGATGAAATCATGTGAGGATAGTCATGGCGGGGCAGGGCAGAGTAGTTTTCAGCACACATTACGTAGTCCCTTTACCTTCTGCCTCTTTCATGACTGGTGTGGGCACCAGAAGGGACCTTTATTTGTGTGTGAAGCTCCTCAGACCTTGTCCCCGCTGGGAGGGTCAGAGAAAGAGAGAGCTGAGTGCGTCCAGGTGTGCCTACCTGACTATTCCATGCTCGTTGGCTTGCTGCTGAATGAAAAGAGTAGTTCCTAGCTTACAGGGTTTTTATGAAAATCAAATGAGATCATTTTTTTGTGAGCATCCTACAAATGTAATGGAAGGGCATGCAGGTATTGTAATTCACTCCACTCTGTCTCATTCAACATAATAAAGGCAGGAAGACTTCCAAAGCCTGAGCATTGTTAGGGGACGGATTTGTGTTTTCCATTGTTCTTCCGGAAATTTCAAAAGTAGTTTCAGCCTAAATGAGTATTGAAGCAATTTCAATTTCCCCTTAAATTCAGAGATGCCAAAACCCTGTGATTTAGGCTCCCAGCAAATACTCCTGGAGCTGTCGGCCTGCTCGGGATTTTAATCAAGTACTTAGCACTTAGCTGAAAGGAAGAAAGCAAAGTCCTCGCTCCTGGTGAAGCCTTTTCGCAAGACAGGCAAGCTCACCTATTGAGGACACGCTGTGGTCCAAGGGTCCAAATGCATTAATTAGCATGGTTTTCACGGCCCATCAAGGTCTGAGATCTATTTTATCTCTGTCCTTCCGCCCTTCGTCTCCAGCTTCCAATCCCAAGGCTATGTCCCCTGACCTCCTCAGCATGCCGTTGCTACATCATCACAGTCCACGTTTCTGTGCTTTTCTGCGTGCTGTTCTCTCTGCATGGAATGCGTTTCCCTCCACCAGCCTCCCACCACTGCACACACATGTCCATGTTGGTGGTGAAGTCCTGCATATCCTTTAGCTCTAACTCAGACGCCCGCCTCCTCAGTCTTACTCTCAACCTGAGTGCATGTCTTCCTCCACTGTGCTTCCCCTGGAGGCACTGATGCATCCATCTATCCATCCTTCCTTCTGTCTGTCTGTCTAGCCATGCTTTTCTTCCTCTCTCCCTCTTTCTCTCCCCTCCATTCCTCCCTCCTTCTGTCCCAACATACATCTCTCTCTCTTCATCCACCATCCAACATTGGAGTGTCTCCTATATGCTAGGCACAATCCAAAACCTTAAAGTCCTTCAACAAGGGTAGAAACAAACAAACAAACAAACAAACAAAACCCACACCAGGTCTCAGTCTTAGACATGCCTTTATTTAATATTTAAAAATTTCAAAATATTGTGGTTGCATGTAAATAAGGTAATGGTAACTTTTAAGTATAAAACAATGCTTGTTCATAAGTCAAAGACTTCAGCTAGGAGGTAACATCCAACTTACCCATTGTGAAGCATGAGTAGGAAACTGCCCCATGGAGCTCGGGGATTGCCGTGATCTCCACGCTGTCACGTGCAAACGCGCTTTCTACCTCCATTATCCTGGGAGTCATCTGAGGGCATCACTCACAGGTCGTCACCCATTCTGAGTCCCTCCAGGAATGCCTGGCGTATTGAAATGAATGAACAGATAGATGCAGGGCGACGTTGTAGGAAGGGGAAAATCTTTTCTTGTCTTTTTCTTTTTTAACATGGAAGCACTCTTCATAGCAAGTCAGGAGGAAATGGGTCTTAGAGGTGAGTGCTATGAAGGCTAATCCCACAGCACACTGAGAAGCAATACTAACCAATGCTTACAAGCACTTCATACGTTCCAGACACTTGCTGAATATTTTCCCTTCCTTATTATAATCAACCTACAGAAAATCTTGGTTCCTAGGGATCATTATTATCTTTATTTTAAGACTGAAAAAAAAAAACTGTCCAACAAAGAGGTAAAGAAGCCTTTCCTAGGTCACACAGTTGTGACTCAGCTGAGATTCAACTCTAGCCTAGGTTCCTGAGCCCAAGCTTCAAGCCCCGGCATGATGCCATCCACTCTGATCCTTCTTCAAGTGCTTCAGGGGCCGACCTGGGGCATTGTGGGGGATGTTCCACATCCAAGCAAACAGTACCATGCATCTCTACCTGAAAATTTAGTGCAACCTTAGGGGATGCTATGATGCATCACTTGAATCATTCTACTTGGAATATAGAACCTCTTCCCTGGGGTTTTGATTCATAGCAATAATGAGTGACATATTCCATATGGTGATTTAGCATTGTCTTCAGTGCCAGGCACCCCAAGCTTCAAGTAGAAGTTCTGCCATGCCCAAAAGATTCCAGAGAAAACAAAACAAAATAAAACAAACAAAGAAAAAAGTCTATTCAATTAAGCTCAGCCTACATTTCATCATCTATAGTAATAGTATAATGACAACTAATGTGTCAAAATTAAATGAGAAAACCCATGTCAAATGCTTAGCATAGGACCTATCTTGCAGTAAGCGCTTAATAAATATTTCATTAACACTCAATATAGTTAGCTGATAGAGATATATAATAGTTATATACAAATATATAATAACTAAACTATGACATATTATGCACTATGGATTACTTAGCCTAATATAATCAAACTTATAGTATAATTATACTATAATCAGTTACCCCATACTATAAAAGCATTTTATGCTATACATAGCATAGTCATTAAAATGTTTTTCTTTCATTCCATTCCATCTTTTAGAAGCCAAGTTCAGTGTACTTATTTTAAGCACAGTTTTGAAGTCTGCATTCATTCGAATCCTAGTCTTCCATTTATGAGCCAAGCCACTGGACATTAACAGGAATGATACTAGTCATCCCAGTCTCACTGGGTCCTCTGAGAATTAAATGAGGCACGAATCACTAATCACCACGCAAACGGTTTGACAAATACTGAGCACTTTTATAGTGTTGTTATTATTACCTCTAGCGTTATCAGCACGGTTTCCTTGTCTTCCCAGAACCCCCGGGCCTCTTTTGTACATACAGCCAGCATCCCAAAGGTGATGCAGAAATGGCTGGAGCCCGGGAAACGCTTGCTCAGCCAGGGAGCCTTCTGCCCGCTTTTAGATCCCTCCCGACTCTCACCCGTGGTGATTGATGGGGAACAGGACGCGATGCTTGAGAACTTGACAGCAGTGGCCCACAGGGGCGGCGGCACTGCCCTCCACATTTATAAGATGCGTTTTTATTTGTCTCAAGACGGGCACAGTGACCAATATTGGGAGCTATTTTAATTTCTTATTTTTAAGATGTTACCAAGGGTTGTTACCCACTGAGAAACTCGACAACAGAACTAACATCGTGATAGTTGAGTTGTCGATATAACACACTTGGATCCGTGAATATTTGTAGCTGTCATTCCTGGTGAACCTATGGGACCATTTATTAGGTCTTCATTAATTACATATAATAAAATATGTATAATAAACAATGAATAGTTTTGTACATATATTTCTAATAAAGTATGTTTTATTTATTGAATTATAGATTTTATCATAAACTGATTTTATTTTCTATATAGCATTACATCAGGTATTTCTGTTGGTTTTTCTTGGTATCTTTTGTGTAGCTAGGTCATATTATCTATGAATTTCATGGCATGATTTTACAAAGGGGCCTTGCAAAATATTTCTTAGAAAGGAGAAGTGTTGGGACAAGTTGCATTGAGGGGTTGAGGAGCCTGCCTGACACGATGGAGTCCTACATGTGGCTCCAGCACTTTCTCCCTGTGTGATCTTGGGTGGTCCTTGACTTGAGAGCCTGGATTGCTACCTGAAGGAGAGGATTCTATCAGTGTAGCCAGGGTTATATCAGATTCTTCAAGTGCTTAGCAGAGCACCTGGCACACATTAAGCACTCAAACATGCTAGTCCTTCTTTGTAAATTAGAGGTTTACGTGGATTCCTCATCCCCCTGAGCCTTGTCTGGGAGATGAGCTAAAAATATTATCTCAGGATTGTTGGGAGAGTCTACAGATGTAATGTTTGCAAACTCAATACAGTGCCTAACTTATGATGGGTCTTAAAATGTTAACTCACTTCTCTTGATGTGTGTTAATCCAAACTCTACAGTCTATGACTTCTTTTCCTAAAACTATAGCCCTCAATGTGTTGTAAAGGACCTAGAAGTTCTCTATAAATTTATCATATTGAAGAAATAGATAACAATTAACTCTGTTCAATGCTAATTCTGGCTTTTATGTGACAGCTGCATTTCTAAAACCTCATGTGATTCTTTTTTGTCCATTTGCAATGGGAAGAGTGAGCTACAGATACAAAATCCAGGTTAGAGATCTTTAGGTGTAAATTGGATTTTAGGGTTCCACACATTTAAATGGCAATACAGATAGTGATCTCAAGATAAATCGGGAAGGATGTCCCTTTCCATTTCTCACTCCGGCCTCTTCACAGCACCTGCGTTACTCACACACGTCACTGGAGCTCTAAGCACCCTGTAAATTACAAACTGAGACTTGGTCAGGTGGATTTAATATCAGCCATAAAATCCGAGTGAACAAAGGACTGAAAGAATGGCGCACAAATGATATCGACTCACTGCTCAGTCAGACCAGAGTCCTAACTTTTTCTTGTCAATGCACAGGTCTCTTAACGAGTTTTCTGCATCAATAATAGACCTGGTAGCTTCTCTGTCCCATGCGTCCCCATTTTATCCAGTAAAAATTGAAGTCATTGAGCTAGTTTGCAAAGCCCAACATAACCTGGCCTTCTGTGATTCATCTCCTCCTCTACTCTTCCCCATTCCCCTCACACACCTCCTGCCATACTCACCTGATTGTTATTTAACATAACAAACAGTTTTCCTCCTTTGCATGGGCCTTTCCTTCTGTCTGGAATGTTCTTTGCTTGGATGCTCATGTCACATGCTTTCTCTTCAAGTCTTGGCTCCAACACGATCACTCAGTGAGGTCTAGCAGACCCACCCTGTGTAAAATTGCAGCCCTCCTCACTGTTTTCCTTCCCCATATCCAATTTCATGTTTGGCCGTAAAACTGACACCCTCCACCCTATTATACAATTTACTGCCCCGCCACACTAGACCATCAAATGTGGGCAGGCAGGAAGTTCCGCTTCTTTTCTCTTCTGTTGTATCCCTAGTGCACGGCTCTTGGTAAGAGCTTAATATGTGTTGGGTAAATGAAAGAATACGTGCATCGTCCAACTCTAACTTTTTTCCCTACAGTCACTCTTCAAGACACAAGAACCCTAGTTCCTTCAGCTTGCCCTCATCCATTCCTACCCCCTGACCAATTCTTTCTGAGGGTAGTTTTTCACTGCACCCAATTTTATTGTTACATTGCCACCATTTATGACCAGAGAACTGAAGGGAGATAAACATGATGAAAATAGACAAAAGTTGTATGTGTACATTTTATAGGGCCAATTTTCACTTGAATCATTTGTCCCTTTTTAGCAGGAACTGATGATGAACAAAAGCAATCCACAGATCTGGAAGAACTCAGGGGAATCACCAAAATCTACGTGCTGACATCCAACCATACGCTTCCTTTATATTAATTACTTCCATTGCTTAGACCCTAAAGTCATTCGTTACAGACTCGATTTCATAGGCTTTCTTGTTTCCTCAGACTGCGTAACAATGTTCTTTTGGGCACCCCCTTATCTCTTTGTTCCTGCCTCAAAATTGTGGAATGTTTTTTTCTCTTTCCAAATTACCCAGTATAGTAATATGTTGACGTTATCTTTAGCACCCTCTCTTGATTTTTGGTAGCAAGTAAGAGTGTATTTATTTTAATTTCTCCCCCCAAAGTTTTTTTTTCTTTTTACTGTTAAATGCTGATTTTGCTTCTGGTGTGTCTGAGGAAAGAACTTCGCAAATCCTATATCCAAAAACCAATGGTAAAATTGGTTAAAACTGACCAAAGAACTATTAATATTTCAGGACTCTAGAAATTGATCAAAGGCATACATCAGGTTAAGAAATATTTCTTTAAGAAAGCAAAAAACAAAACAAAGCAAAACAAAACAAAACAAAAAAAACTACGAAGAAAGCCCACTAAACCAAGTAAATGTGGTGATTTACTTTTCCTGCTTCCTCCGTGTGGTTCTTTCGTCTGACCTTCTGGCCTGCAGGGTCACCTTTTCCTGCTGATGCCCCTTGACAAAAAGGGAATCTGTATCTCATCAAGTAGGAATTACCAAATCAGGTAAGAATTTTTACCTGAGTTCTAGGTATCATTGCCTTCCAATGTGTAGCAGGGACTCTCACTCTTTCAGCAAAGCCAAAAATAAAAATGTCTTGGAAAAATCACCCCAGTGGGGGTCACTTTCATAAATTTCGCTTTTCCTTCTTAATTTTCCCACTTTTGTTCATTTTTTTAAGAGTAGAACAGGAACTGCCTGGATGAAAGGTTGGCAAACGTTTTCTGCAAAGTCTAGTTAAACGTTACAGGCTTTGAGAGATGCATGTGGTCTCTGTCACATATTCTTATTTTTTAAACACCCCTGAGAAATATAAAAAACCTTCTTAGCTTACAGGTATTTTAAAAAGGGAATAAGGCATGGCCCGAGGTCCATAGCTTGCTGAACCCTACCATAGACATTTGCCTTTTCAAAATCAAGTACTTTATTTTGGGTTCAGCATGGACTCATAAGCAGTTCTAAGAAATAGTACAGAAGAGGAACCTCTTGTATTCTTTACCCAGTTTCCCCTATTGGTCACATCTTAAAGTTGGATAGCACAATATCACAACCAGAAAACTGACATGGATATAATCAAGAAAATGGTATTAAATGTTAAGCCTTTCTACAATTTTAATAATAGCATTTAAAGTTAAAGAGTTTTCCTCAAACAACTGTTTTGGCTGCATCCCATAAGTTTTGGTATGTTTTGTTTCTATTATCATTCATTTATTGTGTAATAAATATTTTCTAATTTCTCTTGTGAATTTTTGTTTGATTCATGGATTAATTATATGTGTGTTGTCTAGTAATATAAATTTGGGATTTTTTTTCCAGAATATCTTATTGATACCTAATTTCATTCTGTTGAAGTCAGAAAACACATTCTGTAAGATTACAGACTTATAATAGTGAATTAGCTTTGTCTTATGGCCCATCATCTGACCTATCTTAGTGAACATCCCATGTGTATTTGAAAAGTTGCACATTCCACAACTATTGGGTTTACGTTCTGTCAGTGTCAAAGTGCTATCAGATTATAAACTGAAGGATAAAGTAAATATCTATGAGTCCATACTTATTTAAGTAAATGATTAAATAACAACAAAAAAGAATTATGAGACACATCTCTCATGCAAAAAAATTCCAAATAATTTATGTCGATATCTCACCCTCAACAAAGTGTAGCATTTCCACTCCTTAAGTGTGGGCTATCCACAGTGAATTCTTTCCAAAGAATACACAGTATAGAAAAGGGGGAAAAGGAGAAATTTTACTAAGGAGAAATCTGGCAACCACTAGTTCAGCTAAGTGATCAAGTTCAACATCAATAGAAATAAATCATGTTGATAGTATATGTCCTTGATAAAATGTCATAAGAATGGCACTTTACCTCTGTGTGTTTCCAACCAGCAACATATAATCTCAGTCAAATCATGAAAAAAAATTAGAAAAATCCCAACAGAAGGACATTTTACAAAATACCTGACCAACACTCCTCAAAATTGTGCAGTTCATTAAAAGCAAGGAAAAACTTAAATGGAACTCAAACACTTAGATAGTCATAGTAAAAATATGAGCTTTGATCCATATTTTGCACCATACATGAAAAATAACTCAAGATGGATCACTGACCTCCAAATAAGACCTAAAACTGTAAAATTGCTGGAGGAAACCGTAAGAGAAATTCTGTGACTTTGGAAATCATGGCCAATAAATTCCTTAAATGGATCTCCAAAAAATTAAAAACTAGTCTTACCTCTTGTTAGCCAATACTTCATCACATGACTTCACAAAGCTGCAGGAGAAGTTAGGAAATATTGTTTCAGGTCTGGGATGCCATGAGTCCCCCCAAAAACACTCTATTCTAGTGGGAGAAGAAATGAATGGCTGAGGGCACCACGGTCGGTCTGTCTAGATCACGAGTACTGCACAGAAATCCAGGGTAAGGAAGACAACAGGGATGATCTTTCTATATATGAGTTCTCCAACACTCTGCTTGACATATTAATAAATTCTTTCTACTGTTTAAAAATTCATTTTATATATAACTTTATGGAAATTTTTAAGAGCCTACCAAACAGCCCTCCTACAGTGCTGTTCCATCCTAAGAGCGTTTGCCTCTTTCATTGTGTAACTTGAGACCTGATGTTGACATCATCTCTCCTCCTGGACTCTTGAGTCCCATTCGTGCTAAAATAGCCCTGCACGGAGCATTCTCTCAATAGATATTTTTCTAACAAAAGCATGAACAAATGAAAGAGAACAATCAAAACATCTATAATAGCGAGTGACTGCTAAGAGTGAAGCGTTGATTCGTTTAGAATTTTTAAGACCTCCACCCCGTGGCAGACATTGCATGATATGCATGACCTATGGAAACTCACATAACCACACCCAACAACTCTTTAAGGTAGGTGCTGTTGTCCCATTTTATAGGTGAGAAACTGAGGTTTAGAGAGATTTAGTTCCTTGCCCAGGTTTGCTATGCTAGGACAAAGTGATGGCCGAATGTTACTGAAAGAACATTGACCTTGATGAATTTTTCTAAGTACTAAGTAGGTGGACTTGGATGAGTCCTTCTCTTTACCTGAACTTTATTTTTCTCATCTGAAAAATGAAAGTAAAGATTTTGTTGTGTGTTACTGCTGTTACCATTTGTCAGGGGGCTGAGGCTTTCAGCTTTTTAGCCTAGAGATGTCATGACTACTCTGAAAAATAAGGATTCCTCTTTTATCCAACTTAGAAATTGCCAACCCTGTGTTCTCCATCACCCAAATCTTTTATTGCATCATAATTCCATAGCTAAGTGTCATTTATCTTCTTTCATGAACTTTGAGACCCCGTACAAACAGTGCCCCTAACATCTGAGAAAGCCAAGCCTTGACCAGAGACGTGTTTCAATCTGTGTTCGCAGTAAAAATAAAATTTCCCATGTTTAAGACTGACCACAAGAAACACCTTGGGAATAATGCGATGGCAACATCTGGTCTGATTATATGTAAAGCAACAAGTAGACACACTCTGACCCCATCAGAGGATATGCCACCAGGACTATCTACCTCAGGCCGGAAAAAAGGAAACAATAAATAGGGTAGTATATTGTGCAGCTGATGGCCTTGATTAAAAGCAGCATTGTGACATTTATAAAAGGTTCTTTTATTTTATTTCTTATTACTTTGGAAGGAGAGGAGGAAACATCCCTAGTTCCTTTTCTTTTTTGAGAGGCATTCGGACAATGCACCCTGAGGTATGGAGGACAAGGAAGTAGTAAACTTCAGGATTCTACCTTTGCCCAAGCCTGCTCTGATGCTTGAGACTGTTAGACTCAGATTTTTTTGAAAGGCTCTGGGTTGGAACATGCAACGTTTGATTAACTGAGCGGGAATCTGTTTATCAGTATGAATAATCAGGTTGGATCCACAACAAGCGCTCTGGATGTGAAGTCGGGGGCGGACAGCTGGCCCTGGGCTCTGGACACTGCTGTGACCACAAACAACTGACGTAGCTCCCTGCAGCCTCAGCTGACCCACTAGTTCAGTTAAAAGAACACTTCGAGGTCAGGGTCCACTTTTCAGGACTCCCTGAAATTGTGGTTTATTGACCATCAAATAACCTCTTCTGTATCTCATCCTGTAAAGATAATTTTGGTGTATATTAAACCTTAAAACACGCCAGGTACTGGTGTCAATACAGCTGTTGCCTCCTTCCGCCCCCCCACCCCAGCGTCACGGAGGTATAAGTGACGACGTTGTGAGATAAAGTGCACAGCGCGGTGACCTGACACACGTATACACTGAGGTAATTGGCACATCCGTCACCGCACGTACTTACCCTTTCGTGTGTGTGAGGACATGTAAGTTCTCTTCTCTTAGCAAATTGCAGTTACTGTGTTTTGCTGCGTACCCCTGTATGATGCACACCCACGTTTTTGGCTCAAACTTTCAAAGAAATAATCTTTTGTTTTAATTTTTTTAATTCAAAATTTTATTTGTCTATATTTAAGTGCTTGTCTTTTGTATTATAAAGAAATTCTAGCATTTATTTCTTAACACATTATGGTACAAGAAATTTTAGGTAGCAAATAATTGTGAAACATAAGAACAGATACAAGGTACAAGAAATGTTATATATAACATTTTTTTTATATTAAAAAACCAATTATATTCTAGGATATTATTTTGCATATGGATATTGTTATTGATTTCTAGAGTTACACTTTTAACTCATAAGTATGAATAAAAGAAATAAAAACATTTATGTGGATAAGGAATTACTTCTCCCCATGTATAATGCACATCCTTATTTCTCCCTCACAAATTTGGGCAAAAAAGTGCACATTACACATGGCAAAATGTGACACAAGGGCTGTCCAGAACAAACCCAGCCATAAATAACTCTATTTGTTGTATTACACGGCTGGATACTTTCCTGACAGCCCTCGTCTACATTCCAATGTTAACAACTATAGTCACCGTGTTATTAGACTCTCAGCCCTTACTCGTCTGGCACCTTTTACAATGGTAAAAGTTATCCCCCTTCGACCAACCTCCTCCATTTCTTCTCCTGCCCAGCCCCTGGCAACCCCTTTTCTGCTCTGTTTCCATGAGTCCAACTTTATTTATGTATTTTTGAATTTTTTTTTTTTAAGATTCCACATATAAATGATACCACGCAGTGTTTGTCTTCGCCTGGCTTATGTCACTTAGCAGAATGTCCTCCAGGTTCATCCATGTTGTCTCACATGACAGGATTTCCTTATTTTAAAAAACGAAATACTGTTTCCTTGTGTGTCTAGTCCACGTTTTCTTGCTCTGTTCATCCGCCGAAGGAAACGCGTCATTTTCAGACCTTGGCTGCCATTCAAAATGTTGCAATAAACCTGGGAGTGCCGCTTTCTCTTCGCAATAATGGTTTTGTTTCCTTTGGATCTATACCCAGAAGTGGGATTGCTCGATCAGATGATAGTTCTATTTTTAATTTCTTCAGGAACTCCCATGCAGTTTTTATGGTGGCTGTACCAGTTTACATTCCATCAACAGTGTGCAAGAGTTCCCTTTCTCTGCATTCTCGCCAGCATTTGTTATCTCTGGTCTTTTTGATAATAGCCATCTAACAGATGTGAGGTGACATCTTATTGTGGTTTTGCTTTCCCATTCCCTGATGATTAGTGTTGTTGAGCACCTTTTTCTGTACGTATGGTTGTTTTTATTTTTCATGTGTCTTTGTAACAATGTCTATTTGAGTCCTTCGCCCGTTTTTAAATTAGATTATTTCGGTTTTTGCTATTGAGTTGCATGAGTTACTTGTATTTTTTGGATATTAATAGACATGTGGTTTGCAAATATATTGTCTCTCATTCTGTAGGTTGCCTTTTCATTTCATTGATACTTTGTTTTGCTGAGGAGAAGCTTTTTCATTTCAAGATAGTGTCACCTGTTTACTTTCGCTTTTCTTGCTTTTGCTTTTGGTGTCAAAACCCCCCAAAATCATTGCCAAGATCAATGTGAAGGAAATTACCCCCCCCCCAATTTTATTTCAGGAGTTTTATGGTTTCAGAGCTTATATTCACATCTTTCATTCAACTTGATTTTTGTGTGTGGGATAAGACAGTGATCTAGCTTTATTCTTTTGCCTGTTGGCTGACCAACTTTCCTAACAGCATTTATTGGTGAGACTATCTTTTACCTGTAGTATGTTCTTGGAAGCTTTGTCAAAACTGAATTGGCCATGTAGGCATGGGTTTATTCCTGGGCTTTCTATCTTGTTTAATTAACGCATGCATCTGTTTTTATGCTAATACTATATTATTTTGGTTACTGTAGCTTTGTAATATAGTTTGAAATCAGGGAGTGTGATGCCTCTAGCTTTGTTCTTCTTGCTCAAGATTGCTTTGGCTTTTCAGGGTCTTTTGTGGTTCCATACACATTTTAGGATATCTTTTTTTTTTTTTTTTCTGTGAAAACCGTCCTTGTAATTTTGACCAAATTTGCACTGAACCTGTAGATTGCTTTGGGTAGTATGGGCATTTTAACAAGTTAATTCTTCCAATCTATTAAGCTGGACTAGTTTTCCATTTATTTCTGTCTTCTTCAATTTCTTTTATCAAATGGCTTAGAGTTATTACTGCAATATATTATCTCATTTAATCTTCACTAGACCCCTTAGAGGTAGGCATGGTTCTAAGTCTCTCATGTTATCAATGAAGAGACTGAGGCTCAGAGAGGTAAGTGATTCGTCCCAGGTCACACAGCAAATGAACTGGTAGATCCAAGATTTGAATTCAGATAATCTGAGTGAGCTCGAAATGGGTAAATTGGAGAGCTTTAAAAACTATTCTGGGGGATAGAAGAGAGAGACTTCATGACATACCATGGAGTGTGTTTGACATCCATGTGGCCAGGTCGACATTTATCCAGCCACACTTGTTTGAAAATTGGCTTCTCTGTGTTTGCCATGTCCTCTACTTAACTGGGTCTCCCTGGTGGGGACTGTACTCTGCATAGGCATCTCAAGATGGCATTTGCATAGTCCTAAGTACTAATACCTAGAAAGTCAGAGTCTGGATATGTCAGTTACATATTTTAAAGTGAACGTTGAATAGAATTATTTTAAAACAATAAAAACATGCCCATCAGTAATTGTCCTCCTACCTAAAATTGTCTTGAATATAAGCCCTGCATTTATGGTGGCTCCAGACTCACTTGTTAATAAGCACTTGTTAAGTTGTGTTGAATGCATTTTCAATTCCCAATGAAAGAATTCGGGCCCACATCTGGGAGTTAACCTGCCTGTTCCACGTTGCACTCTCTCCCTTTACACATGTCATAGGAGAGAAGTAGTAGCTAGAAACAAGGGGTCAAGTGCTAAGATTGCAGAGGGACAGGTTTGGCAAGGAGTCTACCTGGACAGCAGGAAGCATTTCCCAGTTAATGTGCAACCCATGAGTCAGGCATTTACGAGAGTTATTGGAGGAAGAAAGACTCCAGTGGCAAAGCCCATTGAAGGTGAGTATTGCCCAAGTAGGTGAGTGGAGACAAAGACTAAGTGTATCCTGATGGAGTGAGATTCTAGAACAGAGCAGAAAGGGCAGGGAGAGAGAAAACACAAAGAGCTGATTCAGTGCAATGGAAAAATGTCACAGGAGCTGTCCTGAGATCAGTCCCCTGCCTCAGGATTTCTGCTAGTTCCTTAAAAAGAAGTAGCTCTTAATGTCAGAGCCTCCTACGGAGCTTCAGAATCTGGGCATGTACGAGGGCTGTCCGGAAAAAAATCCAGCCACAAATGCCTCTGTTTTTCATATTACCTGGCTGGATACTTTCCGGACAGCCTCATTATATTTGCTTGCGTGACCCAAATAGGAAGATATATTGAGCCTTCATTCCAGAAAGTGGATGGCAAAGCCAGTTAATCTTTCTAAAACCAGGAGTTGAAGAAACCCTCAAGGCCTCTTGTAGACAGATATGTAACTGGATAAAATGCGACCTTACTGTGCATTTGGTTACAAGGCCCAGAATGACAAATCAGTTAAGAAGTCCCCTGACATTAAAGAATAAGACTCACTTCTCCCTGGATTTGCCACACATTAGACAAAGGGTAGGAAGCACAGAAGATATGAAAACATTTTAAGTGGGGGTGGGGAGGAAAAGAAAAAGAACAGATTTTATTTGACTTTGATTTGCTTGAACTGACAAAAACTAACTCAGAGAGCGCTGCTGATGTAGTCAAACTGGAGATGCTGGCCTGTTTCATTTCCGACTCAACCATAGATTTATAAACAGATCTAAACTGGTTGTTCAACCTCTCAAAACCTCAATTGACTTATTTGAAAAATGAGTGCACAAATAACATTAAATCTCATAGAGCTATGGTGAGGTTTCAGTGAGAGGCGTTCTCAGCAGAGGGCCTGTAGAGAGAAAACAGTGATTACCCATTACATGGTAAGGTTTTTTCCCTACTTGTGCATCAGAACGCTTTGGTCCACATTCTTTATCAAGATTCAGAAGAAGCCTAGTATGCAAACTGCAGTGGTTATTATAGCAATTGAGTTCTTTAACTTCGTAGCTAGCAATGTGTCCTGAGGTTCCCTTCGGAACACTTGTGAGAATCACAAGGAGGAATCAGTAAGAGCAATAATGATGGGGAGGTGTCCTCAACCTTACTTTGTATGTCTTTGTATTTCAAAGCATTTTCATACCTCTTTCTGGAGGGATTTCAAATAAGTTAGGAGGCCTGAGAAGATAACGATCCCTCCCATTTTCGAGGTGTCATGAGTTGAGTCAAAGCACAGATAAAGGGCTGAAGCCCAGAAATTCAGAAATTCAAAATGACTTCCGAGAAGTCATTGTCAGGAAATGGTAGAGCTGATGGAGAAAAGAATGTGGAGGAGACACTGCTGTTTCCTGTGGGCTCCCCCACGGCTCCTGAGTTCCACTTTACAGACCAGGAAATGGAAGCTCAGGGAACTTCGGCAGGGGGACCTGGTCTCGCCGTCCCTGCACCTGGGTCCAAAGCCCAGCTCCTACACCTACTAGCTGTGTGAACTTGGGCGTGTAACTTCAATTCATCTGCAAACTGGGGATAAAGTCATGCCTCTGCTCAATAGACTGCTGCAAAGATTAAATGAAGCCTTTCGTATAAAGCGCCAGAACGCCACCTGGCCCACGGCCAGGCACCGTAAACGTCCGCCGTTGCTGCTGCTGCTGCCGCCTTTGCCGAGCGAAGGAAGTATAGATATTCTCAGTGGGAGAAATTTCCAATCTAATTTAATTGTATCAAATATTTGCCCAGATCCGTGAAAACTGATGTTTTGTTTTTCATTCATGTGTGATGTTGGGCTTTATGCTCCATCAGTAAGACCCTTGGAGGAGAAGAGTAAACATCTAAGGCCAACTCATCCACGTTTCTACTTTACATTCCCCTCGGCAGCATGCCCAGGGCAACAGGCGTCACATGTTCTCTCTGGTCTCCTTCCAGGAAGCCGGAGAAGCACACGTGTTATTCCATCGGACCCAGGACAAAAGTCTTCCCTGAAGTCAAGTATAGGGAACTTGGATATAGAAAATTATAAGGAAGTTGGTTAGCGTTTGTTTATGGAGCTATTTTATTTGATTATAAAATTGATATGAAACCTTTCTATGTAAACAGGATATAGGAGACTTCCAGAATTACAGTAGAATTACCAATAAGGCTTAAAGTAAGAAAATCTTCCATTCTAGTAGAATTTTGCAATGAGTGATGGCCACATACCAAAAACATTGAGCACTTGCCGAAAAATTAAGTAAAAACAACACTGAGTTGCAGTATCGACATGATCAATAATTGGCCACATCTCAAGGAACAACAAGATTCTTAGGAACTGCATGCAGGAACCTGACAACCTCTGGGAGAAGTCTCTATCATCCCATTCATGGAAAATAGCGAGACCTCCGTGGCAGGATGAGGGACAGAGAAGAATCAGAGACATGAGAGAAACTACCATAGTTCAAAAGATTCTAAAAGTGGGTAACTAGGAGAAAAAAGAGAAACTTTCACATCCTCAAATTAATGTTCTCATCAAGATTCAAGAGGACTTAGAATCTTTTAAATCAGAGCTTGCAGTCACCAAAAAAAAAAAACAAAAAACAAAAAATAAAACAAAAGTAATTTCATTATCAGAAGATTAAAGAGAGGTGAAAAACATACAGGGGCTGTCCGGGAAAAACCCAGCCACCCATGCCTCTGTTTTTCATATGACATGGCTGGATACTTTCCTGGTATTTGTCATGTTAAAAGGGCAACGGAATTAGTAAACATCGGTTTGGATTAAAACAAAACAAGTCCACAAATTGAGCCCAAATTCAAATTCAGAAATGAAGCCAATATAAAATTCATAATAGAACACAAATGACATAAAAGACAGAAGAAAGGATTTAAAAATCCATAATAAAATAATAACGATGATAAAGAACTCACCCAGCTTAAAGAAAAACAAGAAACTTGCACATGAACAACACCTCAGGCCCTGTCAATAAAATGACAGTAATCCCTTCACACAACTTGTTGTGCTTCTTCTTAACTTCCAAGTGTAAAAAGACAATAATACAAGCCCTTCAGCTATTGAGGGAGAAAAACAAAACCGAAGTTTCTCTATAGACCAGTGGTTCCCAACCTTCCTCATGCCTGGCCCTGTAATACAGCTCCTCATGCTGTGGTGACCCCCATAAAATTATTGTCATTGCTACTTCGTAACTGTCATGTTGCTACTGTTATGAATCGTCATGTAAATACCTGATATGTGTTTTCCGATGGTCTTAGGCGACCCCTGTGAAAGGGTCGTTTGACCCCCCAAAGGGGTTGTGACCCACAGGTTGGGAAACGCTGCTATAAAGGAACGTGAGTTCATTTGGACTCAGGATGCACTTCTAACCATAAATGAATGGTTATGTTTAAGTACAGTAAGACTTCAGTTTGCTTTATGTATGATTCTCAGTTGCACAGCTCAGTTCTCAGCAAGTTGTTACATCATGAGTATTTTAAATAGTGTGAAAAAGTAGTTGGGACCCAGAGCTCAACAGGGCCCATCTTTCTTCTCAGTGAGTTCCCAGAAGAGTGGATATGGTGGACACACAAAGCTAAAACCAAGTGTGGAGTGCCAGAGTAAATGACAATACCCTCAGACAGTAAATGGTACCCAGAGTAGTGTAGTGTCTAACCAGAAAGGGACTGAACATGGGCAGGGTCAGGAAATACTCTCTGAGGCCGGTGGTGCCCGAGTGGCCTCTTAAAGTAGATGGAAACACTCAGATGCAGAAGGTCCAAGCAAAGGGATAGCAGCCCGCACGGTGGGACAAACTCGAGGACCGCTGGAGGCTGCGATCAAAACAACAAGCACAACGTGACAGAGGAGTCTTAATTACGCCCAGAATTTACTCACGTTCTCTGAGCCTTGGGTTCTTTATCTAGAAAAGCAAAAAAAATCCTACTTGTGTCGCATAAGGACAGTTCAGTGAGCAACCCCCATATGCAAAGGTGGTCCCATATGATGGTAGTAGAGCCGAACATTTGCTCTTGCCTAGTGACGTCGCTGTGGCCCTCGTAAGGTTGTAGCTACAGAAAGGTCATACATAGCACAAGGCAGGACTCACCCTGTAAACACACCCATAAGCTGCCAGCCCTATAACAGCATCTCACATGCAATTATGTATGTACATAATACTTGAGCCTGATAGGAAGCAACTAGGTTACTGGTTTGGGTATTTACTATACTTTTTAACCATTATTTTTGAGCGTACTTTTTCTACTTCTAAAAAAATAAACTTCGCTGTAAAGCAATTTGCTGAGTTCCAGCAGCAGCAGCTGGAACTGGGTTTACTGAATCTCTTAATTGCATTAGATTCTCCTGTGCTTAATTGCATGGTATATGCAGTAACATGCAGTGCAGGCTTGGAGCCCAGGAACAAGAGGCTATACCATGCAGCGTAGGTGTGTAGTAGGCTGTACTAGCCAGGTTGGCTGTAAACGGACTTTGTGATGTTTACACAATGACCAAATCCCCTAACAACACATTCTCAGAATATGTCCCCATCATTAAGGATCATGGCTGTATTATGAGGTTAAAATTTCCAATCCTTACTATTAAAAGTAACACAAACTAACCATACATTTTGTTGTCTATATATTTTCTCCTCGATAGCTGTCATTTTTTTTTTTCTCGTGACAGTCGTCTTGCCTTTGGATTTCGGTAGAGCTGCTCATAACTGGTCCTCCGCCTCGCGAACGTCGTGTCCTACTATCCATGTGCACCTTCGTCCCCTCTGCTGGAGTGTTCATTCTGCTATTGAATTGCCAGCTCCCTTGCAGTGCGTCCTCATCTCTGTTGCTCTGGGGTCTTACCAGTCTGCTGTCTTTTGCACGTCAGCTGGTTCTCTGCTGACTCCTTTCTGCTCCTGTTTTAAAGAGATTACTTCTTGCATTCTATTGAAACATTTCCTTTTCTAACGTTTTCCTGTGATTCATAGGTGTAAAGATCTCCTGGGTGTTCAAGATGATTTTTTTCCACTTGTTCTGCAGTCGGTTTGATGTTTACTTTTTCACTCTCCTCACTTTCGGATGTGATGAGATTTGCCTGGACTGTGTTTATGTGATGAGGTGTATCTGTGTTCCTGTGCTGTGTATCCACACACGAGGTGCCTGCCAGCCTTCGTTTCCAGGCTGTTCTTTTGGGTGATGGTTAAATACCATTCTCAAGGAAGAAATGGAGATAGACGGCTCTGACGTCACCTGCAGGTCTGCTCGGGAGAAGTTGGGGTTCTTCCTCTGTCCACCCTCTGGTTCATTGTTCTTCAAACCAAGGGACCACAGTGAGGAAAAACATATCACAACATGATCTGCTAGCAAGTCTCCTTTTCTGTGTCAGCCTGTGATTCTTTGCACTCTGTGCTCCACTTTCCATATGCAATGGATTACTGACAATTGTCTTTTTATTTTTAACCAGCTTATTTTCTGGGTGAGGGAATGGTTGTAGTCCAAGAACAAAGCAATGTTGAACATGTACTACCTCCTAGGCTCTCTGCTAGGCATTAAAAGCACCAGGACACACACAATAGACATACCCTGTGCTCTCCTGGAGGCCACAATTTACTTAACAGCCAGCTATTTAACAAGTATGAGGGGGAACCCCCAAAACAGCGGCATTATCTTTCTTTGATGTGAGAGGGAATATGCACTTGGAATTTGTTCCTCCGGGTCACACGGTCAACCAGAGTTTCTATCTGGAAGCTTTGAGATGGCTGCACCACGATTTGTGCAAGAAACGTCCCGAGTTGTGGCAGACGGGACTGGTTTTCCCACCACGACAGCGCACCTGCCCACGCCGCGCTGAGTGTACAGCAGTTTGACCAAAACACGGCACGACCCCCGTGCCCCACCCTCCCTATTCACCCGATCGCACCCCAAGTGAGTTTTTTGGTTTCCCAGATGAAAAAAGTCCTCAAAGGGAAACGTTTGCCGATGTGGAAGAGATGAAACAAAAAATGGCAGAAGCACGAAAAGGCGTCAAAACCAACGAGATCGACACTGTGTTGAGCCGGGACAGAGCGTCTCGGTAGGCGCATCGCATCCCACGGAGAGAACTTGGAAGGCGACGGAAGTTTAATCATGGAAGAAGCAGTGCACACTTTTTTATAAATAACTTCTAGGTTGTTTGGGTCCCCTCTCCGTGCCAGTGCGACGTGCTCCACATGTACCAGGGACAGCTGACTGTAGCCGAAGACCAAAATGTAAGGGGCGGGTATGGAAGTGTCCTGCTGGCGGCTTTAACAGAATGTCCCACGTAAAAGAGAGCCACCGGCTTCACTTGCTGTGGGTTTAGATTTCTATTTCAGAGCCGCAGACGATAAACTAGGGAATTTCCTACAGCTTTCTCAGAATGATAAATTTGATGTTTTCACTGGCTCCATAGAAACTTGTTAAATTATTTTTTTCTGTCGCATTAATCTCTGGTAATTTGTTAAAAAAAAATTGGATTCCAGTAATTTTTAGCGGTTTTAAGTTTTGATGCTGTTGACAAGCTTTATCTTTTTTAAAGCTACAATGTATTCTCAGAGATATTTTTAGTGATAAGTGGGGGGAAACTGCATCAAGCACTGTTAGCCAGTGTCCATTTTAACATGAAAGGGGGAAATCATGTTGAAGAGACATCGGAAGGGATCAATGCTGCAGGGACTGGAGATAGATTAAATTGGGCGACAAGAGACGACGTTTAACAGGACACTTGGGTTTTGGAAAATGAACCTTTGGGGGTGACTTTTAGCCATTTGCCTTCTGAAACCTGAAAGGCAGGAGTGGAAGACCCCCAAGCCGTTATTCCCCCACGTGTGACTGTGGAAATAAACCCAACGAGGACCCAGGCCAGTCAAACTTGTCGTCCATGGCACAACTTACACTTCACAAATACGGTAATAGCAGTAATAACGGTAACTGTATTGCTCCTGTGCTTACCCAGGGTCCTTTGCTTCACCCGTTGTCCTTAACGACAAACCCTGCTCAAAAAGAGTCCCCGATTTGAAGGTGCTTTGCTCATTTTGTTAATAGAGTCAGTCTCTTAGTTTCCCGATGTGGTAAAAGGGAGGCTTTAGTACGCAGGTGACAGTGGGCCAGAGGGTATGAGGTACAGGGAAGAACTCCGGGGCTGCCATCTCCTCTCTGCACGCTCCTCCCTGTCCCTTAATCAGAATGGCAGCTCCTGTCGTCCTGTTACATGGTGGGTGCCTGACTGGTCTCTCCTAATCTCACTTTATTCCTTCTTAATGCACTCTCCACTTTCTTATTACATCTGTCTATGAGCATATTTTTCCTAAACCAGAATGAAGAACTCAAGGCTTGGCCCTTGCTTTAACAATCTGGGAAAACCACCACCTTTCCCTGTCTTCGTCTGTGAAATGGGAAACACTGGATTGCTTGCGTCTTCCGTCATAGTAAAGAGGAGAGGAGGAAAGCACATGAGAAAGTAAACACAAAGCGTATACGTATGATCGTGTGTTAGACAAGTTAGGGTAACACCAGCAGTGTGAGCCAGAAACTCTGACGCCCTAATCGCTCATCAAGGTAACGTTCGTTTTCTGCCCCTCAGTTACCCAGCGGGTACTGGTAATCTCAGGGGTCGGGGTCCGGGTCTAACCAGCCTCCCCAAGGAACTCATAATTCTTCACTCTCTGCCAGCAAATAAGAAAATAGGCTGGAAGAATCACCCACGGGGGTTTTAAGAGCCAGGCTTGGAAATCATCTATAATCGTCTCCTTCCAATCCCCTCCGGTTGGCTAGAACTCAGTCACGTGACCATACACAGCTGGGGGCTGGGAAGTTTTCTTCAGCCATTTCCACAGGAGGAGAAAGACGGGGAGTCTGGTGAGCACACAGCAAACTCTCCCTCTTCATGGGGTTCCTGAAACTCTGTCCATGAAGGGGGTACCAACCCAATACATCTCCATCAAAGGAGTCAGTCCTTGGGATGACTCAAACACACAATTGGCCAACTAGAACTTAAGATAAAATAAATGCTGATGAATTTTAAGTTCAACACGCTAAGGACTAATAATACGTGCCAAGAGCTTACAGCGATTTCTGCATAGTTATTTAGTGACTAGTATGCCATCCTTATATTTACATAAGAGAAACGTTCAGGTTTAATGAAATCAGATTGCTCACCACAGTTCAAACGACTGTATCTAAGGGTAGATCTAGACGTAAGCCTGAGATGAAGGAGGGATAGACTTTGCCTGGAGAGCTGAGGGAGGAATATCTGACAGAAGAAACACTGGAAATGGGGCCTGGAGGAGACGTATAATGCAGGTTCCACATAGCTGAAAAAATTTTAAAGTAAATCGGACAGGTTACTTCCCTCCTTGAATCAGCAGTGGCTTCTACCACACTTAGAATAAAATCCAACCTCCTCACTGCGTTGATTTGCAAAGCCTTGCATAATCTGGTTTGTGACCGTCCATATGACCTCATCTTGTACCACTTGTTACGGCCGTTCCAGCCCTTGACCCACTGTCTGTTCCTCAGAAGTGCCAAGGTTACCATAGCGCCCTTGAAAGCGCTATTTCCGTTGCTTAGAATATCCTTGCTCTTGACCTTCATGTGTCTCAGAGAGGCTTTTACTGACACCCTGTTATTCTCTATTGTCTAACCCTATTGTAATTCTCTTCCCAACTTGTGTCATTGTCTGATCTCCTGATCCCTCCCTCCCTTCTTCTTCCCATCCTCTTCCGTTACAATGCAAACCCCTCGAAAACATGACCCTTTTCTATCTTGCTCTCTGCCACAGCCACAGAGCAGGGCTCGGAAATCAGTCTGAGTACACGAGTCCTACTTTGACAGGTGGGGAAGTAGGAAGGGGAAAGACCCTGGAGGCCAGTTACATAGTAAGGCAGGGCCTTGTGCCCTTCCCTACCTAACATCTGCCTCTTAAATCGCAACACGCCATTCTCTCCCACCGTCTGTTGGTCGGCAATTGCGTGCAGTCCTGATATTTGTTCTCCCAGAAAGACTTAATGACGCTTGAGATATTCCCCAAAAGGGCAAGGGCCTTGGGCAGCTTCAGACTAAAAATATCGGGGTTGTTTTGCCTTGAAAGCTGAGGTGGGGAAGAGGTGGGAATCGAATCTGAGGGGATGTGGAGAGAGTTCTGTTCGGCAAAACCTCAAACCCTAGTTTCAGTCTCTTTTATTTAGGGCAAATAAAGTATCATTACCTTTCATGGGCATGACACTTTTTGTTGACAAAATGCTTTTTTCTTTCTTTCTTTTTCTTTTTTTCAAAATACCCACACAACATCTGTATGGTGAGTATAATTATTCTTATTCTGCAAATTGAGTTCTTCAAGGCTCTGAGAAGTGGGTTGCCTGAGTTCCTTGAGGAAAAGAACCATATCTGATTCATTTAGTGTCATTTATAAAATTGTGTGTGTGTGTGTGTGTGTGTGTGTGTGTGTGTCTATAAAACTGACTTGGATTACATGCAGATGAATCAGGAACAGACTTCCTAAGAACGCCTTGCCACTGGCTGCTCATTTCTTCAACATTAAAAGTAAAGAGAGATAATTCACTTTTATTGCCCCAAAGTCCAACCCTGAATGATAATGAGCAAAGAACTCAGAAATTTACATTGCAACCAGAAAGACGTTAACAATTCTCATCCGAGCCTGGGGAGAAATCAGTCTCGGGAGAAGGCAGGAGGGGGAGCATTCCTTGTGTCCGTTTCTCGACAAGATGATGGACTAACATGAGATGCTTTCCCTCACGTCAACCCCACAAACCGAACCACGGAGAGGAAAGCAGCGAACCCCAAATGGGTCAGGCAAGATTGAGTAACCACACTACACCGTTTCTCCGACTCAGTGCAACAAAACACCCTGGACAGAATGCGGGAGTTGCTGCCTGAGGACTATATATATTTTAAGTGGAAACAGACAGATCAGGGAAAGGACCCAAACTGGGGAGGACTTTCCTCTTTTTCCTCCTCCAGTATTTCTCAGCCTGGACTCAAAGACCACCTAAACCCCTAAGTGTAGGGGGGCAGGAAGAGCTCAGGATCAGTCTGCTCCGGCTGCTGTACCGACGTGCCACACCCGGGGTGCCTCAAAAACAAATGTATTTGCTCACGGACACGGAAGCTAGAAGTTCAAAGTCAAAGTGTCAGTTGGGTTGGAGCTCTTCCAGACCTGTCTCTTTGGCATGGAGATGCCTGTCTTTTCCCTGTGTCTCTTCATCTCACCTTCTCTTTATATGCACCTGCATTCAAACTTCCCTCATTTTATTTTTTTATTAAATGAACTGTATTGGTTGATAACATGATATAGGTTTCACGTGTACAATGCCATAGTGCATGATCTGCATGTTGCATCGTGTGCTCGCCCCCCGAAGTCTGCTCCCCTTCTGTCACCATATGTGATGATTATATAATATTGGACCCCCTTCTCTCTCTTCACCCTCCCCCACCCCTCCCCTGTGGCAACTACATTCCGTTATCCGTACCCAGAACTTGGTTTATTTTGTTGGTTCATATGTTGCTCTCTGTCTTATATCCCACATGTAAGTGAACCTCCTTTTGCTAAGGACCCCTGCCCAGTTGGATTAGAGGACCACCCGTTCTAGTACGGCCTCATCTTAACTGAACGAATTACGTCTGCAATGATCCTATTTCCAAATAAGGACTTTGGCATAGGAAAGGGGGATGGGGGGGAGCAAAATATTCAGACCATAGCAAGGTTATTTGAAATTTATTTGTGAGCCTCATTTACTATCTGAAAAGACTGTGGGTTCCTTAATGGAAGCGGCTCTGCTGACCCCTTCATACCCCAGAGGACCTAGTGTGTTTCTGGCACCTAGAGCTGCTTGATTTTTTTTTTTTTTAATGTAGTTTGATGAAAGAGGCGTAAAACTTACATGAAAAACAGTGTCGTGGAAGTCTGATCGGCCTCTAGCACTAACAAGGTTCCTAATCTTGGGGAAGTCACACCACCTCTTGAGTCTTGGCACCTTTCCTTAAATCGAGGAGAGTCCCAGTGCCCACCTAGGGATTATTGTGGAGATGGATGAGCTAGCCTGGGAGAAGTTGCTCACACAAAGGACACTTCATGCGATATAACTCATTGCAAGGCAGACAGGGATAAGTGACGCACACTTGATAAAGAGCTTGACCGCCTAGGGAGAGGGAGGGATGAATTCCAGCTGGGAGTGGTGGGGATGGTTTTGTGGATAAAGACGACTAAAGCTTGCGGGAAAGGAGTTGTTTAATTGCGAGGAGGCCAAGGCCCGAGGTCCGGGGGGCTGTGCCCTTGCATGGTAAGCCCCCACCCTCCCCTGGGACTAGTGCAGAAACCCTCTTCTCGGAGCTTGGCAGAAACATGGTCTCGGGGGGATAGGCCCGAAATCACTGCACTATTTGGAACATTTTGTAATCCCGAGAGAGAGAGAACACCATGCACATCAAAAGCAGGAGACAAAAAAGGGAGGTTTTAGGGTGAGCAGGCTTTTCCAGAAATGTGTCTTTAGCTTCTATTTTTGTTCATTTGGGGAGTTTTTTCCTTTTTCAAAATGAGCCCAATTCATTTCTAGTCCAACTTTTGGGGATACCAACAGTTGTGTCTTCTATTCTGTGTTTGAGCATGGATTTTGTGCCAGAGCTTTACAGTCTTCAATGTGAAAAAGAACACCTTGAGGAGTTTATTTAAAAAAAAATAGGATGTGAGGCTAATGTGAAGCGTTGGGCCACAGTCCTTCCTGTTAACACGTAACCAGGTGTCCCAGGTGTGGGTGGTTTATGCTTCTCAAGATGGTTCCGTGCCAAAGCTGAGAGCACGGTTCTGGGCACCCCGCGCGGTTCCGAAGATTCTCAGACTCCCTGCTGTCCGTGCGCAGCAGCTTGGGGACAGAGAGGGAGATTAGGAGAAACCCACATAGGACGTGTCCAGGTTGCTTCATTTTGTTCTTTGCATTCCTTTCTGCTCAGAAGCAAAAGCAGAAAAAATATCTCATTCATCAATTTTTACTTGAAACTTCTTTTTTTTTCCTGGCGAGACCTGGCCACCGTACCACACTGCCTGGGAAACAACGCCAGCCTGATCTTCAGAAGACAATTTGAGGACGCAGTTTTCTTTTAATCCCAAGCCAAATGCAGCGTGCGACACTCTTTTTTTTATTCCATAAAAAGAGAGGAAGAAACAATTGAGAATGAAACAAATAAAACGAACATTATCTCCTGTTTATAGTTTGGTGATGGCAAACGTTTCAAAGCACTCCGAGCGCTCCCAGAAACAATAATCGCCTTCTGCTTTTCTGGGGTGAGCAGAGGGGTGCTGGGTCGTAGCAGCCTCGTCAGAGCTGTGTAATCAGCAGCATGAGCAATGAAAGTTCCCTGAGCATCTGGGCTCTGTCTACCCTGTAAAAAGTTTGCAGGCATCAGAGAAAGCAGACGTTAGGATGTTTCGAATTCAGGCTTTGGAGTGATCACAGCGGTCCCCCTGTCACATGGTACCGGCCCGGATTTCTGGAAGTCACCTGTGAAAATTGTTCTCAGAGCAGCTCATGGCCAGAAGTCAAAGATGTCTGTCCTAACGCATGTCTGTCCAGGAAAACTCATTTCTCAACCCCACAACGAACTCCTTCCAGTTCTGCCAATGGAGAGGACCCCGTGTTCCATCACTCAGTCCACCCGACACACTGTGGGGGCTGCAGTTATTATCCCCACTTTTCAAATGACAGAGCTGCGGCCAAAGGGGTTACACCACTTGCTTAATACCAGACAGATAGGAAATGGTAAGGTCATAATCGGGGACAGCCGGGTCTGTCCTCAAATGGCAGAACTCGTGCATCACCACGCTGCTGCCAGTCACGCAGCACCCTGCGCCCTCAGCCCGAGCACACAGCCCTCCCTTCCCCCTCGTTGCCGTCCGTGCCTCATGGGCCACAGTTCGGGGTGTTGTAGTCTGGGACTCATCTGGCTGACCTCACCAGGAGGCTGTGGTTTGGAGAGCAGAAACCACACCTGACAACAGGACTTTTCGCATCAGACATAGCGAAGTACGCGTTGGGGCTCCGGCCTTCACTCCGTATGCTTCCTGGGATAGGATTTTATTTGTTGTTTTACATTTTTGAGCCACAGTTGTCTCGTCATAAGGGGACTATAATCCTGTGGTTTCAGTGAGAGCATGTGTAATGCATCTAGAACATACCTGCTGCAGAGCGTACGCTCTGCAAGTAGTTCCTGCGGCCACAGTGTCAGGCACACAGTAGGTATTCGGGAAGCGCTGCTGACTGACTAATACGCTGGTGGTGTGGGCATCGGAGGGACCCAGGTAAGAGCATGTCTCTTTCCCGCCCAAGTGCTAAACCGAATGCAACAGAAGACAAGAGAATAAGGCTGGTGGAGGCCAGAACGTCGTCCTGATTACTGATGGAATGCGCTGACCTAGGCTCTCAGTGCTTCTCCCCTGTCCCGGGCTCCTCCGCCAATCCTCTCACTTGGGAACTCAAACGACCCTTGACCTTGGGACTCCGTCACCTGGCCTCACCTTCTGATCTCTTGACCGTGTCTGACTGAGTCACGGGGACCCTGTTATTCCTATGCCCGAGACCCTCTCCCACTCCTCTTTAGGAGAGCGCTGATTTCTCTCAAGATGGTGGCCAAGCTCCGGGACCTGAAGTCCTCTAGAAAGTCACGTCCTCCAGATCAGAGTGGTCCACGCTGGAGGACACAATGTCCAGATGAGCGAATCAGGCCCAGCGAGTGGAGAGACTTACATGCCCAGAGAGCTGGTGGGCCGGAGCTCAGGTTCCTGACAGCCAGCTCAGTGACTGCTCCTCAGAGTCACCAAATGAGGAAGAGACAGGGAAGACAGCAGCATCTCACTGCCACCGTGCGTGCTGCCTGACCATGGAATCCCCTGAACTCGCGGTGGCGTCAGCAAATACGAACACTGACAAGCTGGAGCCTTTGTAACAGAGAAGAGCCACTGAGGACACCGAAGTCCCCACAGTCTAATGGTAGGAACACAGCGTCCACTCACTCATTCACACACTGATAAACACCTGCATGCCGCGTGTACCAGGCACTTTTGTAGGTACTGATGATGCAACAAAGACTGGGACGGCCAAACACCTGCCCTCGGAAGCCTCCATCCTTTCAGGGAAAGGGACAGTACACAGAAGAGCCAGCATAATATGCTGTAATCGGTGCCAGTGTAACTGTCAGCAGGCGATTACAAATGAGGAGTTCCAACAGCAGGGGTGGCGCCTGAGCACACTAATGCAGGGAGGACTCGCGGACCGGCTGACCTTCGTACAGACCCGTAGGGCCGGTGGAGCAAACCCTGTAGATTCCAGGCAGAGGAGGGACCCAGGAGGAGGCAACGACAAGTGCAAAGGCTCAGGGCGCATGTGCTCGGTGTGTTTAAGGAACAGGAAGAAAGCTGTCCACGTGGGAGAGCGGTGGGGGCCTGGGTCAGCACGTAGGTCTGTCCATCCTTGCCATCGGTTATGAATGTTCATGAACAAGCTTGTTGGGATCACCCAGCAGTGGGCTAAACGCTAACACTGTAAAAGGCTTCCCTCCACAAAGTCCTGCCCACGTGTTGTCTCTGCAAAGACAGTCGGCAAAGAAGCGCTACCGTCTCTTGGTTCAAGGGAGTGAAGCCAGCATGAGGGCAGGTGACTTGGTGAGATGTGACCAGTGGAGGCTGGGACCTCAGGGGTCCTCTGTGTGGCTGATGTGAGGGTTCCTGTGGTCTTGGGAGCAGGAGAGGCAGGGTATCAGCTTTGCTCCCTGAGCAGTCCTGAACAGAACAACCTGGATCGTTTCAGGCTCTGCCATGCTGCCATGGTGTGTCCTCCCCTCCCTCTCTGCACCCCAGCTTCCTCCTTTTTAACGTAAGCACTTGTACCTGAACATCTCCAAGTTCCCCTCAAGTTCTCAATGTCTGGATTTCTATACGTTTGCCATCCAGGTCAGATAGAGGAGGAATGAGGCCCGGGAGAGACCAGAAGTTAGGGGACAGGTCCCCACGTGTTTCTCAGAAGTTGATAAGTAGAATTCAAGCTTTGAAAATAAATGAAGAGCTGTTTGCTGTCCTCAGCCCCAGCTCTAACCACTGCCAAAGGGAATCTCAGGAAATTAAAAACAATGTGTGTTCCCATTGGATTTATTTTTAATTTCTGAATGCAAATATTTGAAAGGAGAGGCTTAAGGCAAGTACTAGTAGAGCTAAAAAATGCAGGAAAAAAAACTGTAAATCGAAACCTCTTTCTCTCAATAGGAGGTGGAAGAACAGGTAATATCCACATACTCTGATAGTCCATGTGAGACGGATAAATAGGTGGATTGACAGATACATGCCTATAAAGAGGTGTGTGTGTGTGTGTGTGTGTGTGTGTGTGTGTGTGTGTGAGAGAGAGAGAGAGAGAGAGAGAGTGTGAAATTTTGCAAGTTTCATCATATTGCTGAAACCATTAGCATCAGCCTTAAAGAAACTAATCTTCCCCACAGGTGTTTCTATTATTGCACATACTATAGCCTATCAAGTAAACAATGTCACCTTCATAATGTCAGACTCCATCTACATATATTTATCTCTTACAGCTGAGCTTACATATCCCACTGGACAAGGTGAAGTGCAGCCCCTGTGCCTGTCTGTTGTAAGAATGCACCTGTACCTGCACTTACACCTTTCCACTCATGTCATACTCTTCCAGAGGGAAGTCAGGCTCCCCTGCTAGGAAATCCTTGCAGTACAATGCCTGTGAGTAACTCACGTTCCAGCCCCTGCTTGTCCAAAGGGCTGGCGGGTACGAGGCAGTGAGCTAGTATTCCTTGAGAACATGGTGAGTGGTAGGTACTCAGTTTCATGCTGCTGCATTTAAACCTTGGAAAAGGATCTTCCTGAACAGAGGAAAGGCATTCCACGGTCAGTAAGCAGATGTAAAGCCCCGATATCTGCAAAGACTAAATGAAATCAAGAGCCTGGTGTCCGGTAGGAGCTCAGTAAATACTGGTCCCCTAAGGCAGGCGTTGCCTTTTGTAGGCATTTAACCCAGATCTGGATGAGGCATTATCATCATGGTTTTTACCAAAATTCCCTCCAGGAACCATGTATTCCAAACAGTCCTTCAATGATGCACACAACCGGAGCTCTCCACCCTAAGGGGCTGCTCCCCCAACTCCAGGACCACTTGGCTGTAGTCAAAAGGTCAGACAGTGCAGGATGGCAGTACCATTAGCTGATGCTCAGGAGAAGTGAACTATACTGACTGCCAGGAGGACCAGAGCAGGGAGTGATGGATGGGGAGAAAGGCTTAGACTTCTTCTGCCAGTGCCGAGGTGGACAGGATGACGCGGGTTGGAATTCGTGCTGAGAGTCTCAGGGAGGACAGTCCCCCCACCCCCCAAAACCTAGAGGTCTGGTCCAGAAGTTTCACAAGAGGAGAAAGGCAGCACCTTACTTGGTTGCTCTCTCAGATGACTCTTGAGACCATTAATTCAATCTTTGTCTGTCATCAAATCAATCTCCTAAAACTTTCAACTCTTTGCACAGTCCTCGGAGACAACTGCCCCACCCCAGATTACGTCAGCGTTTGGCTAGCTAGCACAGCCTTCCTACTGGCCTTCATGTTTCAGCTTGGCCTCATTTTAAATCCTGAGTGACTTTTCTAATCATGACATTACCTGAATGTCAAAGCCTTCGCCATCTCTCCGTGGTCCTCAGGATGAGGGACGGCCTCCTCAGCAGGGCCTGCTCGGCCTCCATCAGGGTGTCCACTTCTTCCTTGGACACCATCCTCCCCCCGGGGCCAACTTCTCTGGGCCCCACGTACTCTCTCAGATCCGTGCTTTTGCACGTGTTGCTTCTCTCTGGGATCTTTGTTGCCTGTCCTTAGTTTGGCTCACTTTAACTCATCCTTCAAGTATCGGTTTCGACACCATTCCTTCCAAAACTCATCCCTTGTAGATGACAGGCTCTGTCTTCCTCTTGTCACAGTTATTGTCCCTCTGCTTTCTAATTGCCTGTCCATCCGTTGTGCCTACTGTTTCACGGTGAGGTCCTGAACATTCTCGATGCCTAAACACAGGTCTTACTCATCTTTCAATGGCTGATCCCTAACATATAACCTGGTGACATTAGAGGTCACTCAATAAATATTGGTTATACTTGTTGAATAAAGGATGTACTAGCACTGCCAGTAGTGGCCTCAGAGGTGGCATTGCAGATAATGCTAATGTGGTAATTATATAAATCTCATTCTAATCTTAGCTTCTTTATTCATAAATCTGAATAAATTTGATTAAGTTCTGCACCTTAGTTTTCTTGTCTACCACAAGGACACAAACTTATATACTCTATGTGGTCATGATGAACCTTTAATTAGATAATATGGATTACACGCCTTGCAAATAATTATTGCTCAATTAAGTAAAAAAGCGGGAATCTTTCAAGTTCCATGGTACCTTTTCATAAGATCTTTCTCCGTGTATTTTCCTCTTAAAGACTATTCTTGGTTTTTATTCTAGCCAGATCCCCCCTGAATAACCATTTGGGGGAACCGGACTCAAGGGTCCTGGGAGGCAAAAAGTGGGTTGCAGGCATGTGATTTGCTCCTTGTATAAAGTCACAATTCCACATAAAATGGAGTTAACTTTCTTTTGCCTTTTGAAATGCTTGTCACTGAGATGTCTACTGCTGTCCCCAGTTTCAAGCTAATTTGTTCCCCTAAGTCTCAGGAAACTGCATGTGGAGCCTGGGAAATGCCCATGGCATCCGTGTCCCATTAGAAGGCTTACGACAAGGATATGTGACAGTGGAGTTGGGCAGCCTCGGCCGCCGGGTGAGGGGGAAGCCTCTTCTCACTGCTGAGGGCACTCGGTCTGTCAGCCCCTCGCGGCTGGTTTCAAGGGCACAGAAAAGACAGGACCAAGGCACCCGGACAAATGGCTTTGGACAGTCCTTTCTGGAATAGAAGCAGCAGCCCTGACCTGTGGAATCTGAAGCTCTGGGTTGATGGAGGGAGGCAGGGTGGTGGGAGGAAGGAAGGTGAACAGTTCTAATCAATTCCCTCCCGAAGATTAGGCATTTATGAGGGACCGTGGACTGGCTCCAGCAGGGAAGCTGTGAACCCTGGGAACCCCGGGAGGCCTTGGGAATCGTGGGTGGAGCGAGAGCGTCTAGAAGCAGATCGGCAACAGGGTCTGGATGTGAGGGAACGAACGGATGGAGGGGTTTGGTAGAGGGGTGTGAATGGGAACGCAGAAGAGAAACAGGACAGAGGGAACAAAGAAAGAACCCATTCGGCCTGAAAGCTGGTCAGAGAAATGAAGCCTCCCAGACTGAAAGAAAACTGGAAGCGGCAAGAAAAAGATGTAGGTCAGGAGACACTGTCAGGGTGATGGAGGATGAGAGGGCCTTCCCTGCCCCCTGGAGTGCCACAGAGACACAGGGGACTTGTGTCCACACCACGTCACCGCGTCTGGTCAGTCTGCTCTAAAGTCCAGCTGTTGGTTAGGAGAACGACAGGGTGAGTCGCATGCTTCCCCGCAGTGCCCACCTCCTCACCCAAACCCCCTCGGCCTGGCTGTGCACGAGGAGCCCCAACAAGAGTGGCACGTGACACCGGGCAGTGCAGCGTGTGTCAGTCTCCCTGGATCCTGACTTGACTTGTGTCTGGTGAAGGCTCACAGAAAGGGAGGAAGGATGTTAGAAAAAGAAAAGCAAAAACCTGAAAAACAAAAAGGTGACATTCGTCACCCTCCCAGCAGCAATGGGTCTATTTTTACATCTGCCACATGGGGCAGAGGGCTGATGTTGTCACTTCAAACACCGCTTCATCCTGACCGACGCAGGATGACTTGTGACAGCCCTGAAATGGGAACATCTCCCCCGGCAACCGGACAGCAGGACTTGTCATGGCTGTAGGTATCCGAAGTTACCAGAACCATCCCGGCTCGCCCCAGCTCCCGAGCAAGAAAGAAGACATCGAGATTTCCCACATGTGAGCACCCCACAACCCCACAAGACCGCGACCCGGTTATGACGCGCTCTGCCCACGGCGTGCAGGTTTTGCCCTCACAGAACCTGGAATAAACCGTATTTTTTTTAAGGGTCAGTAGAAACTGGGATCCAAGCGAGACAAAAGAAAAGTGTGTGAGACCAGTATCTCGGAGGCAAAGAAAAGAGCTTCTGAAAATCGCCTCGCGGCTGTGCGTGCCTTTCGTCTCTTTCTCTCGGTGGCCGCCCCTACCCGGAGTGCCCGCCTTCCGTGTGGCTTTCCCTGGATAATTCCCACCAGTGTTTGAAAGTCATATCACAAACCACGTAAGAAATATCACTTCCTGGGAGAAATCTTTTCTGCCAACCAGATGGAAGGCATCTCCCACCATTCCCTGGAACACGGCATTGATTTACTGCAGGCGCCAGTGAGCGGGTTGTGTTTTATCTGCTTTTTGTTTATCGCTGAGACACCATTATCTTAGTCCCCCACCTCGCTGTTTGGCCTACTTTGGCGCATAGTAGGATTATAATAAATACGGGCTGAGGAACTGCTCCAAGAGACATTGGAGAGGAAATGTCATCGGGGATCAGTAACGGATGGAATACAGAGACGGGAGGGCGAAAGTACTGACAAATGGTCCTCGGCCGCCATGTCTTCGGCCTTTGTTACATTGCTGTTCCTGACATTAGTCCGTGATCCAGGAACTCCTCCCGAACCCCACGTAACCCGTCAGCCGTGACGTCCCGCGGCACGGCTTTCTGCCACGGAGTGGCAAAGAGCAGATAAAAACGTGAGTGATGTCTTCTGGATGGCGGCTGCCTTTTTTTATTATTATCATTATTTTTCCCAGTTGTCTTTAAAGCCCAAGCGTGTGTGGTCTTTTGGAGGAGAACAGCTTTGCTTTCACAGTGAGCTGGAACAAAGCTCTGAGTCCACTCCCCAAAGGGGACCGTTATGTGCAGCTAATGAGAGCCTATTCTCAGCCTCTCTGTTTCCTCCTAAATCACCGTGAAGTTTATGTGCTCTTAGATGGATTACTGGTCTCCTTCCATAAAGCAAGTGAAAAAAAGAAGAGGCAGACTTTCTCAGACGTTTTCCTTAAAAAAAAAAAAAAAAAAGAAAGGAAGAAAGAAAGAAAATGAAATCAGCCACACCCATGGCCTCACTTTGTCTTTTCAAGGGCATGACCCCTGACTCCAGATCCTGTCATTTCATCTCTCTCTCGGGGCTTCCAGTCAGGGGGCGCCATGTTGTTTTCACTGTCTGGCCCGTGGAATTCCACACGATCTAAAATCTAACTCAAAGCCTCCTTCCTTCCCCTTGCAAAACTAGCCCCTTTGTCCTCAGGGGTGATGCCAGCTCTCTCTTGGTCACCCAGGCTGAAGCCGGAGTCATCTTGTGCCAGAACAGGAGACTTCTAGTGGATTTCCTTGTCACTCGTCCCCTGAACATCCCTTCAGAAGTAGAAGCATGAAGTTCCATTTCTTTTCCTATAAATCCCAAATGCTTCCGTCTGGCGTTCAGAGCCCTGCACGATGTGACTCTCGGTTACTACCCCAGGCTATGGCCTAAGAAATCCTCAGCCGTTCTCCCAAGTCACGTCCCATTCTGTCCGCTCAGCAGACCCCATCCTTCAGGTTCCATCCTCAGAGCCATCACCCTGGATTCACTGTCTTCATCCCTCCAGTCCTTGTCCCCGTGCCTGGGCTACTTAGGACCTTGGGTCTGACGCATCCGTAAGCTTGTGGTACGTCTGTAAGCATGTAAGTTCTGCGCCTGGGAAGGGGCTTCCACTCGGCAGAGTCGCCTGCTTAGTTAGCATCCCCAGGCTCTGCCCCCACGCTTGGCTCCTACCGCCACTGCTGCTGGGGAGCTCCCCGGTGACCGCGTCCGCCTCTTTAAAACCTGCGCCCCTGTGCAGTTCGTCCACATCCAGCCTCTCACCGAACTCTTACCAGGCCCCTCACGAGAATGTCACGTGTTGCCAAGAATATGGGCTTTACACTCAGGAAGATGGGGGTCTTCAATGGCAGTTTAATGACTCTGTAACCCTGGGTGACTTGCTTCATCCCTCTGAGCCCTGGTGGGTATCCCCCCAAAAGTGAGACAACGATGATCTAATACTCGGGTTCATTGGGAGGGTTCAATGAAAGCATCTAGTACATAATATGTGCTCAATGATCAGTAGGATCTTTTCTTTCTCTCCCTCTAAGCTAAGTCTCTAGGTAATATGTTGTAGAAAGTTATGTGCTGCCTTTTTATTACTAAGTTTTGGGGTGCATGTTCTATCACAAGCACTAGTGGAAGCACCCAGGAATAAGAATGCTGTTACTGATGGTGGTGGGAGGATATTTATGCTTAGGGTCTAGAAGCACTGAATGACCACTTAGCATGGGGCCCAACAGGGTTGATTGGGGGAAATGAATTAAGAGTTATCAGGTTGTTTTCTATGAGATGGACACTCAGAACAAGGGATGTACTCTTTTAAAGAGTTTAATTCAGTGACAGCGTATTTGCAGTGCTAGGCAACCACCGTCTTGTTCTAGTTCCAAAACATTGTCATCATCCCGCAATGAAACTCCCGCCCATTGTACAGAACCGTGAAGAGGGCCACCCCCACACCCCTCT
Organism: Lyroderma lyra; assembly: GCA_004026885.1. Lineage (NCBI taxonomy): Eukaryota > Metazoa > Chordata > Mammalia > Chiroptera > Megadermatidae > Lyroderma > Lyroderma lyra. The sequence goes on from PVJL010001455.1 coordinate 210,714, forward strand.
GCACCGCTCATGGCCTCCACTTGAGGAAATCAGGGAACATCCCCAAGGTTACACAGCTCGTGGGACTGTAATTCCCACAAGGGCCTGCAAGGCTCTCGAGATGCATCTGACCCCACCAGGTCCCAGGACAGTGCAGTGCTCTGGCCCTCCCAGATGCTCGTACTCACCAGCAAACACCCCTCAACTGGGACTTCGGAAAGATAGCTCCCCTGCCGATGGGGACGAGAGAGGGAGTCACAGTGCCTCCCCTTGTCCCCGACCCTGGGTCCACCCTTCGTCCATTCACTTCCTCTCTCGTCTGCCTTCATACGTCCAGCCGTGACTCAGTCCTGTGTGACAGGGGCCACCTAGAACCATGCTTCCTAAAATGTGGTCCCTGGGCCAGGAGTATCACCCCCAAGTGCGACTGTGCCGGAAATGCAAACTCCGACACTTTTCCGCAGACCTGGGGGATCAGAAACGGTGCAGCCGGAGCCAGAAATCCACGCTCTGTCAAGTCCATCACGGGTGGTTGGAACGAGCCCTAAACCTTCACAACCATTGGCCCCATGCAGAAGGACAACGAGGAACCCCTAAGGCCCGGCACACCTTCCCCACCCAGAGCCCCGTGGTGAGGCCGAGTGCTGTGCCACCTCGGAGTTGTGTGTCTCTTCCTGCTCATGTCACCATGTCTAGGTGAGCGTGAGAGAGTGCATGGGACAGACAAAGCCTGTGCTATTAAAAAAAAATTCCTGGCTTTGCTTTCCCACCTTTCAAACTTCCAGAATATTTCAAAATTAGACACAGAGGCCCAAGATGTATTTGGCACTGAATTTTCATGTTTCCCACCCTCTGCTTTATGCTAAAACGCAGAGCTGATTGCCAAGGTACCCAGGTGCTGTGGAGATTAGAAATAGAAATGGGATGAAAGTGAGAGACAAATAATGACCCGAGAGAAGCCAGAGCATCACTGGAAGAAAAATCCAGAGAGAAACACAAAATTCGCAAGTGGTAGAATCAGGAGAACCAATCCTAAAATAATTCTTAAGGGAAAGAGACAATTTCAACTTGTCTGCATTCCTTTTAAATCCAGCCAAATGCAAATAAATATCACTTGGGGTTCTGGCAGTTATTTTCATTCTTGCTCTGAAAACAAAGCAGAGGTCTGAATTATCAGGATTTTAATTATCAGAAATATCTAACCATGAGAGAGCAGGGAAACCAAAAAAGGCTCTGTTCTATTTTTAATGTCACCAGCCACAGCCAGACTGACCCTAATAGCAGTGATTAGTTGGCCCCATAAATGGCACTGCTGTTTGGGAACCCAGTTCCCCAAATCCATCCATGACACACGGAGAACAGCAATAACTGTGACCTTTAAGGGCAGTTGATGAAGATTCCGCGCAGACAGCAAACATGAATTCCCTCCTTCACAGTTCGCCCGTTCACACCACAGGGCACCAAAGCGAGAAGAAACCTCAGAAGCTATCGTGTCCTACCTCATTGCACGCCTGAGACAACTCAGGCCCAGGGGACGCACGTGACCTTCCTGGGATCCCGCAGCATGCCAGAGGCAGAGCTGGACTTAGCACCCAGAGCCCCACTTCTTGTTTAGGGTGTCAGTCAATGCACTGAAACCCACTGAGAAGCAGGGGAGACCTGGAGATCACCCATGCATCATGGGTTAAAACTACATTTGAAAAGGAGTCGTCCAATGGGCTTAGTAACATTCTTCTGAAAAATTTAGCTCCTCAAACTGCGAGCTTGCCTTGAGCGGGGTGGAGTCTGCTCCATTAAGGTAACTACTTGGAAGAAGGAGGTCAGAATCCTTCCCCTTCAGGGCAGGCAGATCCCAAAAGGAAGGCCAGAGCGAGATGAGCCATTCGGGCCAAGTTCCTTTTCCCAAACTCCTCATTCAGCTGGGTCAGCTCTCTTCTGGTTGGAGTAGATGAGGAGTGTTAAGAGGTGGGGCAGGAGGTCAGCGATTTTATTCTAAAGGAGATTATTTCATGGAACACAAGAAGCCAGGAGAAAGGAAGTTTCCCCTCTAACATTTGAAGATTTTTTTTAAAAATGTTAATTCATGGAGCTTAGATATTAACCCACAGTTCTCCAGGGTACAGCAAATGCTTTGTGGGAGAGGATCCGCTATCTGTCCAGCAATTCTTGCTGCGGAAGCTGCCCCTTCAATACTGGCCTCTGTGCCTGAGGACAGCCTCCTGACAGGCTGTGCCGACTTTGCCTCCAGCATGGGTTAGACAGCCCTCAAATATGCCAGAGAAACATTCGTTACCGCCACAGCTGTGCTGTACCTAAAACTGAACGACGTACTCCCTGCGCTATGAGATTGTGTCCCGTCACGTTGTCTAAGAGAGCTCATCGAAGGTTCCGGAATGACACGGAACGGCCATCTCAGCGACTCTCCAGCTCCGCAGTGTGGGACGCAGAGAGACTGCTCTCGTTGCCCAAGCCTCAGGAAGACACCGGGGCTCAAACATCGAGCGCCCTTGTGTGTTCAGGTCCGAAGAAATTAACTTCTAAAACGAAGTATCGGGCACTTAAAGTTTGAAGTCCAAAAAATGTTAAGTAAAACCCAAATAAACAGAAAGGCCTCTCGGATTCGTATTCTTCACAGTCTCTCCTAGAAGGACCCCTGATACTGGTAGGGTTCCCAAGGCAGCCACAACCTGGGCTCTCCTACCGTGATGAGTGTATTCTGTCAGGGTCTCCAAATTGTCTAAGGCCAACCCCAAATTTCTCATGAGCTCCCCTTTTTAAAGGATAAGGATAAAAACATCATTTTTGCATGTACAGCACAGCCACAAAATTGAGAAAGTATAAATCTCTATTTCCTAAATCATTTAATCCAGGTAAAATTTTATTCCAATAATTGGCCCAGGGCACAGCAAGATTCTGGGAAAGCATGAGCGTCAGGTTCATGGGCACACTGGTCTGAACATTTAAGCAGCCCACGACCTATGACCTGTAGCTAAAACCCACTTAGGATAAGTCTCCCATCAGTTATGAATGGCATGTTTTCCATATCGAGGGGGAGAAAAAGTCCCACCAGGCTACAGTAATGTCCTGTTTACAGGGCTGCCTTCATGAAACTGCTGCCTTCCACTCAAAGTATACAAATACCCACTGGAGAAAGCCCCTGTTAATTTAAAACCTCTTAATTCCCTCGATGAACCTCAAACTCGATGTTCTTGGCACCCCAGACAGTGTTAATATCACAGCCCACAAAATCTGCATTATCTTGGTGAGCGATTCGTTCTGTTTCTGCCGTCAAACGCTCTGCTCTACCCCTGAGCTATACCCGCCGCGAGTATTTTCATTTCTGAGATGGTGATTGTTGCTTCTGGCTATGCAATCAATGCCTTAGGTCTTTAAGGAATCTGCCTCCTGGCTTTCTCCTCATCCAAACATTTGTTTCAGGTGAATAACCACCCTCAGCATGTTCCAGAACCAAGGCTGTTGTTGGTGCTCCCGGTATGTTTGGGGGACCTAGTGAGGACCACCCTCTCCGTCCTGAGTCACTCAAGACAGTGTCTTTGCTCGCTTTAAGCGATCCTGGTCTTGAGCACTTCTGTCCACCACATGCTCTTGTACAGTAATAAACTACCGTCGATGTTGCTTTTCTCTCTTTGGTTCTGCTGAGTCTCATGGGAACGCTCACGAGTTTCTAACTCTTTAGTCGCTCCCTAGCTTGGCCCCTTGCCCTCTCTGACAAATGGAGGAGTTGTACTAATTGCTGGAATTGAATTCCTTCCTTCTTTCCTCTGAATTTTTTTTTCTCTGCTTTCTGGCCCAAGTATGCACTCAACCAACACCATTCCCTCAGTGTTCTCTCAGATGGTTTCCCACAACAAGAGATATGAAATTAATAATTTTAGGGTCTGCCAAAAAGCCTTCAGCATTCCAACAAATCTTGGCCATTACCGTTTTCTGGGTTAAAACATCGCACGCAGAAGATAGTCTCCCATCAGACGATAGAAAGCCCAGCCTGGACCGAATCTACCATCATTCTGCCCAGCTGCCCTTTTAATACATGTTGTGGAAGTAGAATCCAAAAATAGTCCCCAAGACATCCCACCCTAATCCCGGGGTCTGTGAATGTGCTCTGGTGACTGTGTTGCGTTAGTTGGCAAAAGGGATTCGGAAGATATAAGGTATAATTAATGTCACCCATTCGTTGACATTAAACTAATCAAAAGGAAGATTATCTGTATTATCACATGATGAATCACTTATGTGCAGAGAGTTATCTCTACATAGTGGCCTTAGAATCCTGAGTCTGGACATATACCAGGCACGTTTTCTGATGGCCTAGACAATAATTGAAGCCCACCTACAACAAGCCCACCGTGTCACCATGAAACTTCTGGTGACCCAGAAGTTCTTTTGCATGTATGCTACTGATCTCCCTTGTTTGTCCAAATTTTCTGAGTCACTTGCATGGCTCTCTCAACTGTCTAGGGGACAGTTCCTGGTGTGGAATCTTCATAGGGTCACCTCTCAGAGATTCCCAGCATCCAGCCTGCCTTCTGAGAACTTGCCTCTTTCCCTCCATTGTAGTCCTTTGTACACCTGTCACACTTTCTGCTCTAATAACAAGTAAAAGCCTTTCTTTCCTAATGCCTTCTTTTAGAGCAATTACACCTAGATCAGCTACTCTTACCTTTTATACCTGCTTCTCGTAGCCCTTAGTACCTCATTTGTCTTTCATATATGCCTGGTTGTTCCTTTAAGGTGTCAACATTTTTCCTAAGGAGGCATCTTTCTGCTTTAACACTGTCTTCTGGTGCTTGATTTTCATTGTTCCATTACCGTTGTTGAAATAGTGAGATTGATGAAGAATACAAATCAGAATATTCTATTTCGTCATTGATTTCCCAAATAAAATGATTCCTAGATGCTAAATATTTCAGGCACAGGCCGTCTTTTGACTTGCCTTCTTAACTTCTGGATTTTTAATAATTCCTTCCAAGGAAATAGTAGTTCGTTCTTCTTTATTCTTTTATTTTGTGCCTGTTTACTAACAGCATCTACCACCATGTCTGTGGGTGAAGTAACAGTTTTAGTCTAAACTAAAGCCATGGGCAGAACCTCAACACCAACGACCCTCTTACCTACTTCAAGTCATGTGATACAGAGTAACTCTGAAGAACCCACAGGCAAGCCCATGTTTATGAGAGAAGGACCTCCGAGTCCTTCCTTTGTCCCTTAGTGGAACAGGAAATTCAGGACAAGTTTCGTGCTGCCTCCCTAGGGCTGGCAATAACATTTTAAATGGAGTGTGGAATCTAAAGACCAGAAGAAACGAACAAACAAAACAGACACAGACTCGTAGATGCAGAGAACAAACTGATGGTTGTTGCCAGAGGGGTGGGGGGTTGGAGAGCTGAGTGGAAAAGGTAAAGGGATTAAGAAGAACAAATTGGCAGTTACAAAATAGGTCACAGGGAAGTAAAGTACAGCCTCGTGAGTGTAGTCAGTAATGTTGCAGTGACTCCGCATGCTGCCAGCCGGGTACTGGGCTCATTGGGGGGGTCACGTGGTTAAGCTACGTAAATGCCGAACCACTGTGTGCACACCTGAAACTAATATAAAATAATAGTGAATGTTAGCTCTATTTGGGAAAAAAGAAATAATTTTTTAAAATGAGAGTGTTACACATTAGAACACTGAAGAACATGGAGAATAGACCTGCCTTTGCAGTTCAAAGTGGTCACTGACAGACCTGACTCTGAGCATCTCAAGAAAAGCATAAATTCGTATCATTTATCAAGACCAAAAGGTCCTAATATGTTTCAGCCTTTCCTGAAATATTAGTGCAGGCCCTACCTGTGTGATTCAAGGTCAACTTACAGCAGCCTAAAATGAAGATTTAAATGGCCAACAAATTCTAAAGTTTGTCCTTAATTGTGCAGTAACAGCCACTCGTTGGGAGAAAAAGCCTCCAGGTCAACTGCGTGACCATAAAACCTCAACTAGCCCCATGGTGCAACACAAGTCAACGCAAATGAGTCAAAATGCCACGTGGACACCATGACCCAGAGCTTGAGGCCCAAAGCCATGTCTCTGGCCAACAAATCCTCTGGCCAACAAATCCTTTTATTTTGCTGCAAAACATTTCTTATCTGTGGTTCAATATAGTCTGTTTTCACTAAACGACAGAATTTTTGTAGGCAATAAGTAACACCTCATTTTTTTTTAATTGTGGAGAATATGAGATCTTCAGGGTCAGAATGATAGATCAAAATGTCAGCTTCATTACCGATAAAAATTATATGTATTGGCATGGTGTCCATGCATAGCCAATGAGCTTCTAACACTCTCTGAAACTGAAGCTCCCTCAAATCACTCCTCACCTCCTTTGATTATGAAGCATGACCCACACAAGGTGGTGCGTAATACAGAGAGGGGGCCAGATACTTCTTCTCTACAGACAGGAATGTGCCCAAAAGAAGAGTCAGGATGGACCAAGCAATACACCAGTCAGCTAAGTCGCTCTTTCTCCCCTGAGGATGGTGATGGAGAAAGAGGCCAGGATGTAACTGGAATGGAACCCTTTCTGCATGAAAACATGAAGCCAAGGAGAAAGGAGATGTACTCCCAGGCAGAACCGGCTTCATTTAGACGGTTTCTGAAGAAATGAAGGAATCATGTAGATAGAACTACACTGATCAAGGAGTGTCTACTTTGAAAGCGGAGGCGTATAAGGAATTGACAAACCATCTATTCATTCACTTGCTCATTCAGGGAATATTTATGGAAAGCCAACAGTGTAGAAGGCTCTGTGCAGTCCTCTCTTTTTCAAATGAGGAAACCAAGGACTTGAGAGATAGGCAGTTTGGCCCAGGTCACACAGAGCTTAGCCTAAAACCCAGCCTTCTAGGTACCACGGAAGGAGCTGACTCAAATGTATCCAATAGGTGAAATCACATCAGAAATGTGCTGCCTCATTCTAGCCACCTCCAAGAAGTTCCTGACCACAGCTGTGACCCAGAAGAAAGAAACCAGGGTAGCAAGGGAAAGTGCGGAAAATCCATGATGTGAGCAGTGGAAGGAAGGAAGCTGTGGTGGAAAGAGTTCTTCCACTGGTGTCAGGTCACCAGTTTTCAAGACTTGGATGAATCAGTGGCCCTGCTATAACCTTGGAGAGGTGCCCTGATCTCCCTGAGCCTTCATTCCCTCTCTGTAGAATAGAGATGACAGTAACAGCACAGCCCCTTTTATAGAATTCAACCAGAATGATTTGTATAAAACCGATGTAAATGTATTTTTTTATTAGTAGTGGTATTCAAAATAATGGAGTTAAGAATCTTTAAGAAAGGGACAATGAGACCAAGTTGAGCCCTAGAATATTTGAAGTACTGCCTCTAATGAAAAAAACAAAGGAAGGCAGGCAGGAAGGAAGACTAAAACTTGTTGGTCATCTATCTGTTAGGCATTTTTCTAACTCATTTCAAGTTCACAACTCAGTAGTGCTGCGATTAGTGTGGTCCCATAAGGAAAACGAGGCTTCAGAGTGGTTGAGAAATGTGCCCAAAGTAGCACATGGTGAGTAAGTGGAGGAATCACGACTGGAATGAAGTGAAAATCCCTTCTCTTTCCTCTGCACCTGCCCCCCACCACCATCAGTCAGTAGACCAGGAGCTGGGATCGAACTTGAGTCTGCCTAATGGCTCAGAGCACAGCTACTTTCCGCCATCAGGCCAAAGAGCAAGGTGGTAGGGGCTGTGGCCTCTGGAATCGAGCTCCTTGAGTTTGCATCTGGGCTCTGCGACTTAGTAGCTGTATGGATACCGGCAAGGCCAGTATCTCCTTTTCCTCATTTGTAAAATGAGGGTGATAATTGGCCTCCCTTTTCGGGTCCTGATGTGAGAACACGTGAGCTAGTGCATATGGGGTGCTTGCCACTGCACGGCATAAATACTGCTATTACTGATGAACTCTTTCACAGAGGAAGCAGAAGGCATAGATTTTGTTCTAAGCCCCACACCACTCAATAGTTACACGGCTTCAGCTTAATCAGTAGTCCCTTCCTCTTTAAGATGGTACATGTGTTTGGCTTGTGTTTAAAGACAATAATCTCAGCAATGGAGAGATGCAGGATGGCCACTTGTACACAATGTTGATGAGAACAGAAGGTATATCATTTTGGAAAGTAGTTCGGTGATGTACATGAACACACCCAAATAAATCTATTTTGACCCCAAAAGCCCATTTCTAAAGGAAATTATTAAGACTATATCAGATGACCTGTTTCCTGCTTTTAAAGTTCAGAGGCATAAGAAATTAGGTATATCAGTGCATGCAATCAATGAGCATTATGTATGACAGCCAAAAAATAACGGGGAAAGAAATTGTTCGGAAATGCAAGACCAGTGAAATAAATCACAGTGTCTCAGCAAGATGGAATGTCGGGTTGCTATTAAACTGATGGTTTAGGAAAAAATAATGATACAGGAAATGATTGAACAACTGTTAAATAAAATGAGCAGGTTATTAATGAGGGTGAGTTGTATAATGGTAATTGTGTGCATTCATTTACACAGAAAGACGGAAGCCTGCAAGGATGGGTGTACACCAAGCGAGCACAGTGGTTATTATTAGGAGGTAATGGGATTCAAATAAATTTTGTGTTTCTTTTTCATGCTTCCATGTGCCGTCCAAATTATTTCAAATAATTTTCACAGGAAGTACCACTTCACAATAAGAAAAACAAATCAACAAACAGTTCTTATAAAGAGTGGCCTCCTACAACATTTTGTAGGCAAAACAGACACTGTCCATTCACTGTAGAAGCTACACATGGGCTGTCGCAGCAGTCTGCAAGAAGTTAACAGTCACCCACCTTTAACCGCATCTCTACCCTCACGTGACAGAAGGGTTTTGATGTTGCAAAGCAGCAGCTTAGAGTCACTCCTGCCACTTACGACCACGTGGCCCTTACCTCCCTAAGCTTTAATTTCCTAATTTGTAAAACCAAGATCTATAGTTCAAAGCTTTGGGTGAGGCCCTATTGACAGAATCGTTTGAAAGCGATTCACCTGGGCCGGCTCATAGTTGGACCACAGTCAAGGTTGGATGTTTCACTTCACTCACCTGTTGCGAAAGCGGGTTGGTGAGGAGCGGTGAGAGAAGGTCCGCAGCGCAGGCGCGTGGTGGAGGACCGGGAAGTGAGCTCGTACTTCGGAGCGGCGGCTCTCCTCGGGCTCTTCGACTGCGTTAATACACTGCAGGTAGTGTGAACATTTTTATTATAAAAGCAGAGGAACCCCTTTGCTGAAAGAAAGTCCAGCAAGATAAGTTTTATGGAGTAAATATATAGTCCTTTATGAATTATGCATCTGAACGTAGGCCCACGGAATACCCAGACATGAGCGATAATAATTAAATCCAGGAGCTGACGGATTATTTTGCTGACTTCCTCTTTTTGTTCTACTTTTATTCCTTGGGGTCATACAAAAGACACCAAATCTTTATTGGACCTGACAGGCCCTCCAGTATTTGAAGGAAGTGATTATGACTCCTTGAACCTTCTCTTCCAAGGTCTAATTCAGGCTAAGCGGAAACTCCATCCATCATGCATGCAGTCACTTCACTGTATTCAAAGTGAGAAGCCTTTAGTGCGTCCCTACGATGTGTTGGGCTTGTGCTAAGCACTCAGCATGCAGGTATGAAAACATGTTGCTCCTGCTGTAAAGACATCAGTTTCCAGCAAAGAAAACCTTGGATGACCTCCTTTGATTGTTGATAGCTATTTCTTTGGAATGCAGTGCCAAGAACTACACAGCATATCCTGGTATAAGAATACTCCTAGATATTACCCTTTTATTCAGTTTTATTATTAAGCAGTCTTGAACAATAGAAGCAAAATACTGTCTACTCACGGTGTGTCAGGGACAGAGGGCCCGGCCTGAAGAAGTTCAAGGTCAAATGCTGCGGAGATAGATACAAATACAATGTGGTAAGTTCAACGACAGAGGCCAGTATAGCATGCGATGGGCATTTTCTCCCAACTCACAATGTATTTGTTTCTATTTCATATTGTCCTCAGACTACCACCCTGTACCGTCGTGTGCCACAGAACATTTCTCAAGGATGGACTGCACAAACGATGGCGGTCTGATAAGATTATAATGGAACCGAAAAGTGCCTGTTGTCTAGCGGTGTTGTAGCTGTCATAACATTGTAGTGCAATGCATTGCTCCCTTGTCTGTGGTGGTGCTGGTGTAAACGAACCTTCTGCATTGCTAGTCCCACAAAAGGACAGCACATACCATTCCGTACAGGTCACCATACTTGGTAATGACAACAAATGACTATGTTCTTGGTTTATGTAGTTACTGTAGTGTACTTTTTATCGTTATTTTAGGGTGTGCTCTATTTATTAAAAAAAGATGTTCGCTGTACAATAGAATACCTCCTCCATCTCATGTTTACTGTTTCTATTGATTGCATCATTTCCTCTCGTGTTTGAGTTCATCTTGTGTCGTTTAGTACAGTAACACGCTGTACAAGTTTGTAGTCTAGGAGCAATCGGCTAGACCGTACAGCCTAGGGGTGTAGTAGGCTGCACCATCTAGGTTTGTGTAAGTGCCTTTTGTGTGACGTTCACACAATGACAAAATCGCCTAACGACACATTTCTCAGAACACATCCCAGCTGTTAAGCAGCACATGACTGTATGGCCAACTTAGTCACATTTATCGTCATTGTTTTCTCACCTCACTGAAATCTCTTAGTCCTCTGACGTCTAACATCTAGCCCACTCTCTAATCACACCGCTCTAACCAGCGTCATCCATGACCTCCTTGCCGTGAAGCCAACGGGCACTATTACTCCTTCCTTGAACTTACATGAACATGTGCCTCCTTCTTGAAGTAACTTTTCCACTGGCTTCCATGACACCACATCCTTCCAGTGGTTTCTCCAACCTGTCTGGCTACCCCATGTCTGCCTCAGGGATGATTTCCTGCTATTCTGCTCCTCTCTTAAACCTCAGGCCCAGAAAAGCTTCCCGCTTCTGTGACCCATAAATATGCTTGATGATTGCAACCATGAAAATGCTGGGTGATTGTTGTAAGCCCTGTTGAGGGAAAGAGGGGGTGGGGGGGGTAAACCACATGAACGGAGACTCAGGAATTCTGCATGTAAGAAACGAGAGAGAAGAAGGGAGGAGGAGGAAGAGGCAGGGGAGAGAGCCCAAGTCAGGATATGCATTTCCAGCCCAACCTCGATTGGTTCCACAGCTCCAGGCGAGTTGCTCTCCACTCCTGAGCCAGCTCTGTCTGAAATACAATGCAAGCTGCATATGTAACAAAAAATTTCCCCCTAGTCACAAAAGTAAAATGACACAGATGAAATTAATTTTAAATATGTCCATTTAACCCAATATATCCAAAGTCCTATTACTTGCCCATCAATAATTATGAAGGAGATTTGTTTTCAGGCTGGGTATTTGAAATCTGTTGTGTAGTTTACATTTTCAGCATATGAGGTCACAGTATTGTGCGGCACACGCCTAGGCTCCCCTTCCTCTCTCCATAAAAAGTAAGAGGGAATTCGAGGTTTCTTCCTCGCGCTGACATTCTCTGACTCACACTGAAAGACTGAAAATAGACCTAAACAACTTCTGCACTCCCAGACTCTGTAGACTCTAAACTCCTTTAAACCAAAAAAGGAAAACTTAAATAAATAATCCTTGGGGTTGGGGAGGCGCTGCGAAGATTATTCTTTCTCGTTATCTTCGATCCTTGGCACATTTGGGGCACATAAAATTAGGAATTAGAATCATTGAAATTCCTAAGCCATACGAAAGCAGACCCCTGAGTTTCCCCCATGCATGGGCGTGTTGATCGTGTTAAGCTTCCCTCCGCTCTTTCAATCCCACCTCAGCAAAGCGCAACAACAGCGAACGCAATCAGACACCACGCTGCCCTTAAAAATCGCTGAGCCACATGTGTCCTCGTCTGATTCCCAATCCCGTGTCCTCCCCACTTCCTGCTACAATAGAATCTTCCATACGTTATTACACGCCTCTCAGAACATCAGCCAAAGGCTCCCGTGTGGTCAGCAGAATGGACACTTGGCCATTCCAGCCATTCTCGGTAACTCGAAGAAGGAAACGTGAGTTTTGCGCGAATCCCCTTCCATTCTGAAGTGTTCCCCCATGTGACCTGGTGTGAACGGGCCACCTGGGCTTTTGCCTGATCACCATCCAGTGTTATGACCCCTCAGTGTGACCATAACACTGCATGTGTTTTCATCCTACCCCACTGGAGGGCTCTGGGGGGGCTCTTGGTGTCTTGTCTGGAAACGTACACCCCTCTGTCCATGGGACCGTCATGCCACAAAATGGGAAAATGGAAGCGGCTCTCACCCGTAATCACTACTGAAATGCAGGCAGAATTCAGCCCGCAGGCAACACCATTCAAGTGTTCTCCATGGAACATTATCTCAGTCTTAAATTTGAAAGAACCTCCTGGCGTGTGTCTTGGGTTTAAAAGCTTTCCAGGACTGAATGATTTTAGAGGTAGAGTAAGTCTTTACTTAACGTCATCGAGAGGTTCTTGAAGACTGACTTTAAGCAAAATGATGCATATTGAAACCAATTTTACCGTAGACTAATTGATATACATGCTATAGAAATTTAACTCTTTAGGAACATGCTATAGAAATTTAACTCTTTATTTATGCCACTTAGCCTATGGTAAGATTGGTTCAAGACACAATTTCCAAGAACCTACCAATGGCATTAAGTGAGGACCTACTGTAGTTGGGGAAATGTCACTTGTAATAAGGACAACACACACATGAGCGTGTCTTCATCCTGGAAACATTTGCTGTGTCAAGCATTGTGTTAGGTCCCAGAGCTGAACAGTCCCTGCCTGTCACATCCAGTGAGAAGTGTGTAGAGGAATAAATTGGACACTGACTTGGTCACTCGCATGACATACTCAGCATTGATTTCATGTCTCTACATGCAGATAGTGTGATGAGACAAGCAAGCAAGTATCTACTCTAACTCCTGCTAAGAAATTCACCATGTGGACAGCAAAATACATCATCATGACAGGACTGGGAGATAACTTACGAAGCATCTGAAGAGCATGACTCCCCTGGGTGGGTGGTGAGGAGAGGTGGAGAGGCAGCTTTGCATCTAGTGGACCGAGTTTGAGTCTCATCCTGACATTGGGCAAATTGCATATGCTCCCTGAGTCTGAGATCTTCTCACTTGTAAAATGAAAGGATAATATCACTTTTTCATATGAATGCCAGGAGAAATAAAGAACACCGGAAGAGCCTTTCAGTTACTAATAAGTGTTTTGGTGAAACCAATGAACAACAAACAAAACAGGTGGTATGGTTGAGAGTGGTTACTCTCTCTGATGTGTTCAAGGAGGTGGTGACATTGAGTTGACACTGGGTGTGGCCATGTTAAGATCTGGGGGATGGTCACCCTCGGGGTAGTAAGAAGAGAGGAAGGTGGAGAGAGTCTCAGACAGAGGAGAGAGCCAGTGTAACAGCCCTGACGTGGAATCGGGGCCTCCACTCTGAGCTTCCGACACTTCCAGCGACTCATCTCCCCCTCCGATTCCAGCCCACGTCCTAAGCCTCTCCTTCTACTGCCTTCTTGGGAAAAAACCATCCCTGCTTGCATGGCATTCCTTCGGAACTTGGCTGTCAGGTGGTATGTCACCCAGTCATTGTCACATCCATGCAGCATATGCACGCTGCCAGGTGCTCTCGAAAGCACCAGGAGCCAGACACAGGCCCTGCCTGGAAGGAGCTCACCACTGAGCCAACAGGCCTGACTCACCACCAGGTGGACGGCAGAACATGCCTCCGAATGTTGCAAAAAAGGAAACAACGGCATTGGCTTTACACTGAGAGTTAGAAACCCTATTCTGCCATCCACCCACTGGGTAACTCTGAGCAAGCCACTCGCACCTCTAGACCTGCTACCAGCTCAGATTCGGCCTCTCTGATGTCTCTTCCCAGGTTTTAATTAAACAGTGAGCATTTACAAAATATTTTACAGTATGTCAGTGCTTTTAACATCTACTTTTAGTCTTCACAATCACTTGGTGCCATAAGACTTTGTCATGCATATTATTACTATCAGCCGTAGTTGGCGTTGGTGTTAGCGCTGGTATTGTGAGTGATAGATGTATTACCATTAGCAAGGGCCCAGAACAGAGCCAGTGTGTGCTTGTGTCTTCATACAGCTCTTAAAAGCACTCGCTTTCAAGCTCAAAGCTATCTACGTTTGGGTGGTACATTTTTGGATGGCTCTTTCATTAGCCCCGATCCAGATAAGGCTCAGAGAGGCCACGAGGGACATCCACAACCACACGGCTGACAAGTAGACAAGCTCCGACAGGAATAGAAGGCTGCCTCATTCCAAATGCCATGTACTTTCAACCACCCCATGCAGGACCAATCCGTTTGTGAGAACGAGTACGCCAGTGACTAGGAAGGTGCTTTGTAAACTGTGCGATGACGTGCGTGGTTTGGGCAACGTGCTGGTTTAAGAATCCACCATGTAGTCCTTTCGAAGATGTAGTGTCAGGAAGGGTAAGCCACGGAAGGGACAGCCCAGGCGCCTCAGTGGTGTGGCCAGGAAGGAAGGAAGTTTTCTCACACGTAGGCAAAGAAAACTCCTTTCCACAAAGAAAAACTGAAACTCGGGGGGCAGGGGGGAAGGACACGGCGTCTGCCACTGAGGAGTGGCAGCGGAGAGGAAGAGCAGGATTTTCCTGGTAAGGGACACAAGGCCTCCCTTCACGAGACGCAGTGGGGCGTGGCGTCGGCCTGAGGAGGAGGAGACGTGGCGTTTGTCCCAGAGGGCGATGGACCCCCTCCAAGAGAGAGTGTCACCTTAGGAGCACTGATCATCTCCCACTCTGAACGAGGTCCTGTTTCAGCAAAGACCAGGAGGAAGTATGGCTGCTGGTCCCTTCCTTCTGTGACCCTAACAAATGCCCTACAGCAAACGTGTCCAACCCACAGCCCTCGGGCCGCATGCAGCCTAGGACACGGCCCAACACACATTCGTAAACTTTCTTACAACATCCTGAGATTTTCTTTGCGAGTGACCCAAGACAATTCATCTTCCAGTGTGGCCCAGGGAAGCCACAAGGTTGGACACCCCTGCTCTACAGCCTTTTATTTTTATTTCCAGTTTTTTAAGAACTGACATGCGTCACTCGATGTGTTTGAGGTGTACAGCATGATGGTTTGATGTACGTATACTGGGAAGTGATTATCACAATAGGTTTAATTAATATTCAGCATTTCATATAGATGCAATAAAAAGCAAATCAGTGTCTTCCTTGTGAGGAGAACGCTTAGGATCTACGCTTTTATCCCCCTTCCTGCGTGTTACACAGCAGTGTCGGCTGTCGTCATCGCAGTGTACGTGACGTCCCTAGGACTGACTTATCTTCTGACTGGATGTGGCTTTCCACGGGCAGTCGAGTCAGGAGAGAGAAAACGAATTACAACTGAGCACCTGCGTCAGGCCAGGTGCGCTCCGTGACAAGCACCTGTGGAGCATTGCTGTGTTTCCGGACTCAGATGTGGGCATGTCCTTACGCACGGCAGAGGCAGACGCCTGCCCCGGGCGGGGCTTCGGTCACACGGCGGGTACATGCACGGGGAACACCACGCACAATAAATCAGTGCATTCCCTAGCTTGTTAGAAAGAGACAGGTGCTCCCCAAAAGGATCAAATAAGGCAGGGTGAGGGGGGATCGTAGTATTAAATGTGGTCGTCTCAGTTTCACTGAGAAGGTGACAGCGGAGCAAAAAAGGGGGAAAGTGAGCCGTGAGACTACACGGGAAAGAGGGTGCCAGGCAGAGGGGACAGTTCGTGCAAAGGTCCTGCGGTGACAGCTCATCTGGGATTCAAGGAACAATGAGGTGGCCAGCATGGCTGTATCAGGGGCACAGGGACAAGGGGCAGAGGAGGGGACGAGGTCAGAGAGGAAATGAGGGGCCATTTCACACGGCATTGCAGGTCGTGGTAAAGGTTTTGGCTTTCCCTCTAAGTGAAACCGAGAGCCATCGTAGAGCTTTTAGAAGTGCCATCGTGTGACATAAGAGTTTGAAGAACATCTTGTCTTCTCTGCTGAGGACAAATTCTGTGGGGACACCCATGCATCAGCGAGGAGACCGGTACAGTGGTCGTTGCCATCTCGGAGGTCAGAGCCTGTGGTGGCTTGGGCTGGGATGTCAGCAGGGTGGTTAGTAAGGATGGTTGGATTGTGGCTGCAAATTGAAGGTCAGAACCACGAGGTGTCCTCATGTGCAGAATGTGAAAGAAAGGAGTCAAAGGAGACTCCAAAGCTATCCTTGAGCGACGAGGATAGAGTGGTCCTCAACTGACGCAGGGCAGGTGTGCGTGGAGTCGCTGGAGGGAGAGGCCGGAAGCTGCATTTTAGACGTGTTTCGAGACTAATCGTAGATATTCAAGTAGCGATGTCACGTAGTCAGCTGCTCCTGTGAGCCTGGAGTTTGAGGGAAGGTTCTGGCATGGAAATACAGATACACTTTGCTTACCGGTTCCATTCGCTCCTCCTGAAAGCCCCTCGAGGTGGGTAGTTTCCCCTCTGGTTTGTTCCAAAGTGGTTGTGACCTACCCAGAATCACATAATTAAGCAGGGACTAAATGGCCATTCGAATTCATGTCTGCCCTCCCCAGACCCAGGCTTTTTGAAAAGTAATCCTTCAAGAGACATCAGTTCCCCTTTCCACCTCCCCCTGCGCATTTTTCCTGGCCCCCCGTCCGTGTTCAGCTCAGCATAGAATCGTGGAGGCATAAACCTGGAAAGGACTGCTCAAGTCCTGCCTCCGCCCTGACAACTAGCTTAGGAGTGAAGACGATCCGGAGCCACTGCAAGGTGTTACATGGGGACTAGAGGCAATAAGAGGGGAACTCAAAGAAAAAGTGGGTGTTGGCACAGCAGGCACTGACAGTCGTGAGAACTCAGGCACACAAGGTCAGCTCTCGGCCCTCGCAGGCCCACCGCTCCCATGTCATTGCAAGGGACTTCAATGACGTGTATCCCAGGAAGCGCAGTGTCCCACCGGTGCATTGTGAGGGCCCGTGTACGTGTTCGTCCTCCGTTAGACTCTCAGCTCCTCGAGGACTGGCGCCTGCTGCGCCCACTCACCTCGGCAACTCCAGCGCCCCGTCAAATGCCTGGCCTGCAGTCCCTGTAGGACGGACCCACGCTCCTAGAGCAAGAGAGACTGGAAGGCTAGATATGCAGGAATCGGGCTGGAGTTTCCTAAGGGGACGTTCTGGGAAGAAGACAAATAAATAATTTGAGCGAAAATTAAGCATCTTGTTATTCTACTTCAACATGATGGGTAGCAGATTTCTGTGGACATATATTTGCATATCTTTTTCTTAAATAGGCAGGCCAATTTCCATAACATTTTTATGTTCCATTCAAAGAAACTTGCTGTCAGTATGTAAATTACTCAGCACATTGAGTTCTCCTTTTCCTTTTTCAATTTTTTTTTCTCATTTTTACTTTCCTTTTTATATTATACTTAAATATGTATATTTTATGCAAACTGGCTTCATATTCCAATAGTGCTTTTCAATGGCTATAATATTATTTTAAAAGAAATTATACAATTATATATGCATTAAATGTGTATGCGTATGTATAATGTATTTTCTGAACTTATATTAATCAAAGAAGCCAAATTCTTGCACTTTAGTATAAAAAATCCTGACTTACAAAAGTTTATTAACCTAGATTCCCATTATTTTTATTATTATCATTATTGTAATTGCTGCCATTGCATGCTGCTTGTTTGAAAGCACAAGTCACAGAGCATAGGAACCAGGCCACCTGGGTTCAGATCCTGATTCTGCCACATGGTGACCTGGGACACTGATGTAACTCATCTGAACACCTCCATTTTAAAATGGGGATAGTCACAGAACCTACCTCTTAGGGGTGCTGTGAGGATGAAATGAGTCAATCTATGATAAATCCTTGGAATAGTTTCTAGAACATTCAGGAACATTAATTAGAAGCATCATGCAGAAGTAGAGAGATGAGCATTTTGTGACATCGGGCAGGCCACATAACATCTCCAGGCTCCCCTTTTATTACCAATGAAATAGGAATATTTGATGCCTTCTCTGCAGGATGTCGTAAGGATCAAGTCGGCGGGGCCCTGAGAAGGTGCTCGCTACATTGTAATCCCCCAAGCCCAGCTTAAGTTTGCGCTTTGAAAAATTGTCTATGAAAAATACCGTCTACATTGAGCCACGGAAACACTCTCTGACATCGTATCAATAAACTATTTGTAATGGAATATGCAAGTAGCCTCTGATTCCCACCTAACCTCCGACTCCTGTTGGCTGTTTTTAGTTTTCTTCTGCAGCTTCTCAAGCTGATTTTACTTCGTTCCAGCCAGTCAAAGAGCACGGGACTCAGGGAGGATGGCGTGATTTTTATCCTCATCTGATGTAAGGGAGACTCAGAGATGCAAAGGAGTTTGTGACTGTTTCCAGTCATTTTTCTTTCACCAAAGCGTCCCTGAAGCTCCGTCCATCAGGGGTGACATTTTAGGCCTGAGGTGGGCGCCCTGGCCCAGCTGCCCTTCACCGGAGTGCAGTGCGTTGCTGGTACTCTGAGCTGCAGTGTTCTCACCTGCAGAGGGGGATACTATTAGCGACCTCCCGGGCACATGAGGATTAAACGTGCTAGTGCACTCGGTGTGCTCAGCATAGTGCCTGCCATGATCACGTTGGGAATTACTTTGCTGGTGATGATGGTGGTGCTGCTGATGATGACTTTTGCCTGGGGTTCATAACCCTCAAAGGCTTCTTCTACCCTTATGGCATCGTCTCGAGCCTTTTCTACAAGTCTGCCATTTTCAAAACCTGTTTGTTGGGGTGTAAAGTCTGACTCCTCCTGAAAAGTGAGAAAATCCCTCATTACGAGCTTCGCAAGCTAGAGTTAAAAATAACCTTGCCTGTCAGGCTCACGGAAGGCTCCACAGAGAAGCCACAGTCTCTTCCTCCCCAAGAGGCTCCAGGCAGGGGGCAGGGCCGGCCCATAATCAGCAGTCACACGGGCTGCACAGTGGCTGCACCACGGTTCCCTAGAGCAGGCGTAACCCAGCGCCACAAACGGGGCAGCCTACGGAAACAGACACTTAGCTTCCCACAGTTCTGAAGGCCAAGTCCAAAACTGAGGTGTTCACGAGGCTGCACCCCCGCTGAAGGCTCTAGGCAGGAATGCTTCCTCATTTCTGCTGGTCACCAGAAATCCTTGGCATCCGTTGACCTGTCAATGTACCCCTCCAGTTTCTGCCTCCATCTGCACGTGGCCTCATTCCTGTGCTTATCTCTCTGTCTCTGTTCTTGTCAGGACACTCAAGTCATAGGACTGAGAGCCCACCCTAACCCAGCAGGACCTCATCTTAACTAACCTCACCTACAGAAGAACCTATTTCCAAATAAGGTCACATTCTGAGGTTCCATGTAATTTTTTTTAATTTTACTTTATTGTGGTAAGAACACTTAACATATGAGATCTATGTGATTGATAAAATTTTAAGTGTGCACTGTATTGTTGACTGGGGGCGGAGTTTTGCACAGCACATCTCTTGAGTTTATTCATCTTGTATAACTGAAATACTATGCCTCTTGATAAGTACCCCCCATTTCCCTCTCCCCCAGCCCCTGGCAACCACCATCCTGCTCTTTAGTTCTATGAATCTGACCATTTTAGACACCTCCTATAAGTGGAATCATATGCAGTATTTGTCTTTGCGTGGCTGACTTATTTCACTTAGTATATTGTCCTCAAGGTTTACCCATGTTGTTGCATATTGCCAGAATTTTCTTCTTTTTGAAGAGTAAAATGGTCCATCGCATGTATATACTATGTTTTATTTCTCCATCTTGGGCATTTAAGTTGCTTCCACTGAGGTCCCATGAATATGGAGGGGTTACTATTCAACGCTGTAGAGGCTCGGGGTCCAGCGTCAGACAGACACAGTTTCCTGTCCCAGCTCCACCACGTACGAGCTTCCTGAACACAGGCTCAGGGTCAGCATGGGGAAAGTGAGAATAACAGTGGTACCCACAGAATTGTGGTGAGGATTAAATGATGACAGCGAAGATCAGTAACATTGACAGAAGACTTAATTTTATCAGGTTGCCCCAAGCCCTTTTCCTGCATTAGCTCATTATACTCACAGCAACTCTGTGAGGTAGAATTATTATCCACACTTCTGAAATGGGGAAGCTGAGATCTGAAAAAGTTGAATGATTTTCACAAAGTCTCACTGCTGCATTTAAATGTCAAAGTCTTGCTTTTAGGAAAAAAATTCTTAGCAGAGCACCCAAGCATCCCAGAACTATCCCATAAATGTAAGGTCCTGTTATTATGGTAGCCAGAGTGCTTTTCCCCAGTCCACATCCCTCAGAGTTCAGGGGTCACATAAAATGTCTCCTCTGGGCCCAGAGGGCAATGCTGGAGCATACCAACATTCCTACTTCCATCTCACAACTCACAGTCAAGCAAGACCAACATACTGTAGAATAGTTCAGGTGCTAGAGGGAGTCATCGCCAACTGCAATCTCACAAGTCAATGCAGAAAAACCAAGCAACATCCCCGACTCACTTGGGCAGCTGGGGTAACGGGGTACCTACAGCCACATGGCGGATGCTTCTGGTTGCTAGGCAGGGTCTGCCTCAAAGATGGGCTCAAACACAGTAGCCAGTTTGGCCTTCTGTCCAGGCTACCATGCTAGGTCCTGGAGTGCAATCTCCTCCCAGATTCCAAGGTAGACCTGGGATACCTGGTTAGGTTAGTTCAGCCTCCGAAATCATTATCCTCCTTCCCTACCCAAGTCTTCTCCCTCCAAGTTTGACAACCTTTGCACTGGTAACATTTGAGACCACGTCATTCTTTAATCACAGGTAGGTGTCCTGTACATCATAGGATGCTTAGCAACCTCCCTGAGCTCTACCCAAAAGGTGGCAATCACATCCCCTGCCCCTGTTGTGAAAAAGAAAAATATCTTCGGATAATACTAAATGCCCCCCAGAGAGGGGACAAAATTGTCCCCAATGGAAACCACTGATCTAAAGCAAGTTATTTAACTTCTCACTAAAACCAGTTATTTAATTTCATCATTAGTAAAAGGACAGTAGTGAAAGTACTTTTTCTTTTAGAAGATTATGAGGATTTTATGAATTCATACACTAGAATTTTGTAGAAAAATCCCTGGATGAGAGTAAATGTTAAGTACATTTAAGCAACTGATATTATATTCACAGTAGTGGTGGAAGCGATGGTAGTAGGAGTAGTACGATAGCAGGGGTGGCTTCTAATAGGTGCTACATTTTCAACTTAGATCCAAAGCAGCAAATTGCCTTTTCCCTAAAGGGGGGAAATGTACTCTATTATTTAATAAATATTCAATAGTTCTTTCTCTGTGACAAGGACTGAGGTGGACTCTGGGAATAAAAATAACAAATACTTGTAATGAGATCATAAAAAGTGAGAAAATGAAACCAAGAAAAATACAAGCAGAAGAGGTTGGGGACAGACAGGGAATAATAGAAAGGCAGTTAAATACAGAAAGATAGGTCGGTACACAGACCAATGGACAACAGGAAATAGAGGGAAAGGCACGACTGAGAACCCCGCCTGGGGCAGGCGTTACTGTACAGGGCATCTCCCGGGGTCGTCAGCTCCGAATACCAGCAGCGTCCTTGATCTGCACCACTCTGTTTCAAAATGCCTAAAATGCTAGAGAAAATAGTACAGAGATTGCTTTTAACGTGCAGATGAGCTGTCGTTAAAAGACAAGAAGTGGGATTGATCAACCAGCAAACCCTTGAGTAGGATTTGACATCCATTCTTAGACAGATTCTAGCTAGGGCTTTGGGAGAAAAGGTAAAAAGCTGAAACTGAGACTTCTGCGAAGAAGAGGACTTTGAAAGACTGACCCTAAGCCCAGGCAGCCATGCACCCTGTGATACCACATGCACGCACGCACGCACGCACACGCATACACGCACACGCACGCGTGCATGCACGCACCTACCTGTCCTGGAATCCAGATGAATGTTTGATGGGCTGTTGGCAGGGTAGGTAGATGGTAGTCTAGGGGAGCCTTGTTTCCCTTGGCTTCATGGCTCTCTGTAGAGGGGCTTCCTGCCGTGTAATTCTATTGTCCTCTCCTGACCCCTGTCTTTCCCTTTGAGGAAGAGCAACTTCTCTAACTGGGACTTTGGGAAGTGAATCGGGCGTGTTTTATGTCAGCGTTTTTCTTTCCACTTTACATTTTGGGATTTGTCAACTCTAACAGACAGCCTCTTTCTTGAAGACAGTCTGTGGCCTCATGCAAATTGGCATCTCTTGTGCCTAGCATAGTTCCTGCAACAAAGTGAGCATAGAATCAATATTTAATCAATTAATTGAAGTCAGAGCTATGTTGTCCCAGGAATTATAGGGAAATGTGAATGCCTATGCTTTCTTGCCACAGGGCATGTCCTGCCTCCACTCCTTTGGTTTTTGGAGTCTAGCTTCAGCCTGGAGCTTTCAAAGCTCAGGCCAAGGGGCACCTCCACCAAAACACACCCCTGATGGCTCTGACCTGTCTGTCTCTCTCCTGCTTCTAAAATCATTCAGTATGTGCTACCTATTCCTCGTGCACTGTCCCTCCTGGGCTGCATGGACTTGAGTATCCATTAGTCTCAGTCTCGGTTCTTCCTCTGCAGAACAGGAACCATTTATGCCCTATGTCCCTCACTGGTCTCATGGAGGACAAAGTCCAATTGAACTCAACAGTGCCCACACTCAGCCCAAGGCGCCTGCTGCGCTCTGGGTAATGATTTGGTTTGAGGTTGCGGCCGTTCTTTTAAAGCACAGTGCAAATTTCAAGTACTGTTACTGGGATGATCATAATGTTTTGTGTCCCCCTGAAATATCCAGCAAGCCCCGAGGAAGCAGGGACTTGGGCTTCTTTCCTCCATCACAGCCCATGTGCAGACATGCATCATCTTTCACCTGTATGACTGAAATAGCTGCGTGACAATGTTTTTTTCATTTTGACGTTTTTTTCTCTAACTTATCCTCCACAACCAACTGACTGGATCTATGTTCATCCCCCGAAAAAAGCCACCAGGCTCCCCCATTGCATCAAGGAGGAAAGACAAACTCTTTGGTATGTCATGTAAGGGCCTGCATGACCTCGAACTTATCTCCCAGCCTTGTCTCCTGCTACTAGCAAACCTCAACTCCTGCGGTGCATCCACTTTAAGGTTCATCTTATATGGTGACCCTTGAACATGGAATTCTGGACTAGCTCTCTAGATGGGCCTTGTGTTCTGTCGCTCAGTATACCACCTTCTGCTACGACCCTGGGGGACACAGGTGCCATCCACTCTGACCAAGCCAGCATTGCCTGCCCTTCCCCAAGCATACAGAAGGGCCTGGAGCATTCTTTCCCCTCAACTTCTGCATCGTAACAAGACCGGCCTCATCTTCCAGACCCTGCTCGAATATCACTGTCTCGGGAATGTATTTCCTGACTCTCCCTGGCAGAATCAATTGAGCACTGAGTGTTCCATCAATATTCGGAGCTCACTTTGACTCCAACACTTGTATTATATGGTGGATGATTGATGCCTGTCTGTACCACCTGAGTATCTACATGTTGAGCCCCAGAAGACAGAAGCTTCTGCTTCATTTCTACTACTTCCTGACACAAAGTATTAAAGAAGACTATGAAGTTCAGAGGCAAATAAGGCAAGCAACTTTAATCAGACACCTTCTGTTTGAAGGTAGTTGGTGCTACCATTAAAAATCATCAGAAGGAATAATAACCACAGTGAGAATTAGTAAGGCTGGAATAAAAGTTAGAATCATGTAGGAATGGTAAAAACACTGGTGACTATGCAGTCGAACTTCAAATGAAATGAACTACGCACCAACAATGTGAGAGTAATTGTCCTCTGTTGCTACCACTGTTCTCACCACTGAGGACTCCTTGCAGGCTGTCCTGAAGCCTGGCTCTGTCCCCAAATGAGACAGTGGTAGGACATAGGATGGAAGCAGCAGTCCAGCTCTGCTACTGCCGGAATTGTAGGCACCGAAGTCAGGGAAATGGGAAATGACTGAAAACACAAATACATAGGGGAGATTCACTAAAAAAATTAATGTACATGGCAGCTGAAATGTACTGAGCATTTACACCAGCTCACACTCAATAGTGGGCCCTGGAGCCACAAGGATGAGCCAAAAGGAGAGAAGAAATAAAAGAAGAGCCTGCGATAGGAGTTGTTGACCAACTCAGTGGGTAAGGGCAAACGCTCTCAGGATGTATCAGTGAAGGGGAGCTACTAAGAATGAAAAGGAGTGATCCAGGTAGCAGAGGGAGGAGGGAAATCCAGACGGGGGGAGGGGGTGACGGTGCCCATTGGCAGTGAGGAGCAGGTGCTGGGAGGATGGGATAAGGGGTGACCGTGGGGGCCGGGTGATGGTGGAGAGACGGACCGAGCCCGGGTCAAGGGAGGCCTTAGGGTACGAACTGTCGGTGCGTGTCATAACCATGACAACAGCAGGAAGCTAACGGGAGTTAGCAGACATGCTGTTACAAAACAGAAAGTAACAACAACAACAGAACAAACTCATAAACCCAGACAAAGGGAGTGGGGGGAGGAAGAAGAGGGTAAAGGGGTCCCACATGTGTGATGGAAGGAGATTAGACGCTGGGTGGTGAGCCCACAAGGCAGTGCAATGACTTGTGCACTTGAAACCTATATAATGTTATTAACCAATGTCA
This sequence comes from Lyroderma lyra, assembly GCA_004026885.1. Taxonomy (NCBI): domain Eukaryota; kingdom Metazoa; phylum Chordata; class Mammalia; order Chiroptera; family Megadermatidae; genus Lyroderma; species Lyroderma lyra. Next base: position 235,546 of record PVJL010001455.1, read on the forward strand.
CCTGATAAATTTAATTAAAAACTAAAATAAAAGGATGGTTAGCCAACTCAAAAAAAAAAAAAAAAAAAAAAAAAAGATGGCTGCCTGCATGGATTTCTGGGATTATACATTTTTACAAAATAAAAATAGTAATAATAACCAACACCACCTTAACTTCCCAGCGTGGATGGAGAGAGTCATCACTCTTCTTGGGGAACTCTGCCTGGGCCTGCGAAGCACGGGATAGGAGGCCACGGAGACAGGCCGTGCGCAGTCCACACAAAGGTAGGCGACACTCTGACCCTCCGTGCTGTCTGCCCTCGTCTTTGCAAGGACAGAACTCAATCTGCCCTACTCTCCAAGTTGTGGTGCAAACCCGTGAGCGTCTTCTTTCCAAATAAACTGTAAATCACTTATAGCAGGTGATCGTACAGGAAAATGTGGTAATGCTGGGAGTGGTGAAAATTTCATTAAATTTTCTTATAAAATACAATTATGATAATAAAAGATAAAATATGAAGTATTGTGAAAGATATTAAATATTCAACTCTCTGAAACATCCAAGTAAAATTCCATCAAAATTCTAATGGGCAACTTGCACGTGCTTCTTATAATAACCTTTATTTTATAATGGATTTCATGCTTGAATTGGCCACGCACAATTTCTGATTAATACTTTTTAATGAGGCTCTTTCCAAGTTTTAATAGTCACCACAACTAAAAACTGTCTTTGTACGAGAAAGTGATAATAAAACCTAAAACCATTTTGCGACCACTCAAACTTTGCAACCTAAATGTACATCAGATCTTTCTCTTCTTGCACTGACAAATGTATCGAAGAAATTTCTTGTGATAACATGAATGGGTTTCACACGCAATCCAACACTTTTAAATAGCGTATTTTTAAATAGAGTAGTTCGAGACAATGCAGACGTTCCCATTGGAGAACATACAGGCATGAAGGCAACGGTCCCGCTACAACTAGTTAGAACTAAAAGAGTAAAAAAAGAACTATCGTTACATGAGTGAGTGATCAGCAAATGGAACAGGAGATCTGATCACGGAGAAAACAGAGATGCTGCCCTGGCCCCGGCGCTGTGGCTTCCAGAAGCTTTCTCCCAACTTCTCCACCAGCTCCACTACCTGAGCCACATGCCGTTCTTCTGGGGCACCTAGAACGTGGAGTCCTCCCTCAACGCCTGGTCTTCAAAGGGTAGAAAATACACCATGGCTCGGGCTCCCCTGGCCATGTTGCACTTTACACAGCAGAACAGGAAGAACCAGACGTTGCTTGTCCTGGTCACCAGCTGCAGTGGCCCCCCTGACCTCCATCATCAGTCCCCATTTGTCCTGCAAAAGCTCCCATGAGTCTGTGAAGCCAATGATTGTGGGACCCTGGCACCCACACAGATCAGGAGGACGAAGGGGCCCCAGGAACCCACTCTGTTTTGCAAACCATGTTCTGCAAAACTCTAATGAAGGACGTTTCCGCTCTCAGTGAGAGGAAGGCAAGAGCTCGTGCACGTGAAGAAGTTGCTGTCGACGCCGTGGCAGTACATCCGGCGTGCTGGCACCCCCGAAGGGATGGCCATCGGGCCAGGTAGACCGGCCGTGGTGCTTCCAGGGGTGTCTTAGCTGGTAGGCAGTGGAACACAGCTCTGCCCTCTGAGCAGGCGGTCATTTTAACGAGCGAGGACAGAACTGAACTTTTAAATCTAGAAGTGAGCACACGTCAACAGGGCACTGTATACGTGGGTTGAAGACAATGACTGGAGGTGCCATTGCATCCAGAGAGCTCTTCAGAAAACAACGCTCATTCACACTCCCCCGTCCTGCTCAGGGGTAAGAGCTCAGCGGACTTCAACCGGTGGCTGTCGTTCGGTTGAGCGATCGTCAAGAGGAAATCAGGACTCATTACAAATCTTGTTAGTAGTTCTGTTAAAAGTGGTTACCGTATTTCGCCGTGTGTAGTACACTCCCGTGTATAACGTGCCGCTACATTTTTGGCCCAAACTTTCAGGGTAAAAACCTTTCGTGTTAATTTTTTAATTCAAATTGTTATTTGTTTATATTTAGGTACTTGCTTGCTGTATTATAAAGGAATTTTAGCATTGATTTTTTTTAACCTATTATGGCACAAGAAATTTTATGTAACAAGTAATTATAAAACACAAGAAGAGATACAAGGTATAAGATATATCATGTATAAAACTTTTTATATAAAAAAAGATGCTTGTATTCCAGGCTATTATTTTGCATACGGATATCATTGTTGATTTCTAGAGTTATGCTTTAACTCATAAGCATAAGTAAATCAATTAAAAACATGTATATGGATACGGAATTAGCACTACCCATGGATAATGTGCATCCTTATTTTTCCCTCACAAATTAGGGCAAAAAAGTACACAATTATATGTGGCAAAATATGGTAAATATTTCTTTGAAAGGAAGAAACCACCTCTGTTTCCTTTTTTTATTTTTAATTTTATACACAGAGAAGACTTCAGAATATGAATCAGAAGAACTAAATTTACCGATGATCTTCCGCACGGCCTCAGGGATGCCACTTGAAATCTGTGATTGAGTTTTCTTTCTATAAGCCAAAGACGTTGCTGAAAGTACCCCTGTGGCCACATACCTCGAAAATTTTAGAATTTCACCTTTGATTTATTTCCTTACGTTGCTCAGTTGATTAGGCCTGCTTCACTCGGGAGCTGTGTGCCTTCCCAGATGTAAAACGTCATTCAGGTCATCGCTGAAAGTCGAGAAAATAAAATAGTGGCGTAAAAAGACACAAGCTTCGGCCACACGGGCAGGGGTGTGGCGGCGTTTCTGTGCACGCTGGGGCGCTGGGGCGTCGGCGGCACATCCAGTGCTCAGTGGGTATCGGACAAATACAAGGGAGCCTTGCGAGGTGCATAATCTTGCTTGACCAAGTTGGGAGGGTTTTTTCCTTATGTTCATTTATTCGTTTTCGCTCTTGTTTTTGGAAAAGGCCTCTGCTTGAACTTCTCAGTACTAATAATGCTGGGTGACGTTAAAGAATCCAGGGCATCCCATCTTGGGTAAAATCACCAGAAACTTCTCTTGGTTCATGACGGCTTCACCCTAAACTTTCCACCTGGTTTGCGGGGTTGTTTTCTCAGGCTGGGCCCTGAAACCGTCCATCTGGGACCATTCATTTCTTTTTCTGGGAACATCTGTTAGTATCCACCACGAGTCAGGCGCGTACACGTGGCGCAAAGCTCACGGTGCTAATAAGGCGAATGACGGTCCAGTTTGCATGGAGCTCAGCTTCCCTGGGCCACATTGGAGGAAGAAGAATTGTCTGGGGCCACACGTAAAATACACTCACACTGATGATAGCTGGTGAGCTTTAAAAAAAAAGACCCGTGCCTAATTTTTGTAATGTTTTAAGAACATTCACGAACTTGTGTGTTGGGCCGCAATCAAAGCCGTCCTGGGCGGAGGGTTGGACAAGCTTGGTGCAGACACTGTTTGCTGGCAATCCCCCCGGGATCTGTGAGGACTACCCTCAAGCCTAATGAGTCAATCTGACTAAAAGTGTGGAACAGACGTCAGAGAGGAACCACGGCTTTAATGAAGGCAAAAGGACACCGAGGGCCCCTTGGATGGCAACTCGGGCTCCTGCGTCTCCCCTCTCCCTGGTCTCCCCCGTCTTGCCCGACCCCTCCCAGTCCCCACTCGTTTTCTGTCCCACCTCCTGTGCTTTCCTGGCAGGCCCATGAACAGGAAAGCCTCTGCTGATACCCTGTCCCATTTCTGCACTTTCCAGACGCATAGCTGTGTGACCTGCCAAGGCCTCAGTTTCCCCCTCTGTCCTGTGCAGGTAACGCCATCTACCTGGCAGGGTCGTTGTGCACCTTCAGGGCAGTACAAAACGTGGAAGGACCCTCCCTCGCACTCCCTCCCCCGCCTCCCCGTCTCTTCCATCCCCTGCCCCTTCCTGTCTGGTTCTTCTCAAAGCCTCTCTGCCTCTTCCTTCCTCTCACCACTCCTTTTTTCCTTCCTCCTTTCTTAACTGCCCCCTGTATTTCGACCCTCCTCTCCTTTTTCGGGCTCTCGGGCACTGTAGCATTGGGACTTCTCCGGACGGCTGGCAAGGCTGGCAGATTCCAAAAAGGCTGCAACACGGGCAAAGCGGGACAGGCTGGCACCAGGAGCGGCGAAGCGGCTGGCGGTGCTGGCTGTGCGTGACTGCCATGAGGCCGGCTTTCCCGCGTGGTCTCGCCGAGGAAGACACAAGGACACTGGGGACTGAAGGCGGAGGGAGGAGAGCCGCAGGGCGGGAGACCAGGACCCGCCTCTCCCGTGGGACAGCTCTGTGCCCTGTGTTACCGTATGTCGCCGTGTAGAATGCGCACCCACGTTTTTGGCCCAGACTTTTCAGGGGGGAAAAAAAATCTTTCGTTTTAATTTCTTTAAGTCAAATTTGTATTTGTTTACATTTAAGTACTTGTCTTTTGTATTATAAAGGAATTTTAGCATTCATTTTTTAACATTATTTTGCATACGGATGTCATTATCGATTTCTAGAGTTACACTTTTAAGTCATAAGCATAGCTAAAACAATTAAAAATACGGAATTAGCACTACTCATGTATAACATGCATCCTTATATTTCCCTCGCAAATTTGGACAAAAAGTGCACATTATACACAGCAAAATATGGTAATTGTCACTACAGAGAAGTAGATGTGACAAATTGGAACAATTGAAAGTTTCAAACATTTGAGCCCTTTAAATCAGTTCTCAGTGACATATATAATCTTGACTGAATCTAGAAAGTTGTTTGTTTGGATTTGTTTGTTTGTTTGTCACCTACTTTAGCTAGTACTTGGGAATCAATCTCTTCTCTCTGCTTGAGGTTTTTTCTCTTATCATAGTGGGGGTGTCTGGAGGGGCGAACCAGTCGTGTCAATCCTCCTTCTCACTTCCCCAACCTCTGTTGCAGTTTACATGGTCAATGCCATCTAATTCTGGCCAACGACTTCTAAGTAGCATCTGATAAAGTTTGGTGGTTTCAAGGAAAGCTTTTGCTTTTCTTATCAAAACTAAAAATATAGATGTGGAAGGCTGGCAGACATAGCTCTGCCCTCATCCGTTTCTTTTAGGCTTTCCGATGTGATGACTGGACCAGTAGCAGCCCTCTTATGACCCTGAGGCCAAGGAGAATTTCTACCCAAATATTTTCGAGATTCTGACTCAATGTTTGTCATCAGCTACATTGAGAAAAATAAACTACCATCTACTTAAGCTAGTTATTCAAGTATTGCTATGTACTGAATTGTGTCCCCCACAAAACAATGGTATGTTGAAGCCCTAACTCCCAATCTGTTCGTATTTGGAGGTAGGGCCTAGTAATTAGGGTTAGGTGAAGTCAGAAGGTGGGGCCCTCATTATGGAACTAGTGGTTTTCTAAGAAGAAGGCAGGTCACATACAGCAAGAAAGCAGCCATCTACAAACCAGGAAGTGGTCTCTCATCAGGAACTGAAACAGCGGGCACCTCGATCTTGAACTTCTAGCCTCTAGAACTCTGAGAAATAAATGTCTGCGTGGGAAATGGTTCCAGCAAATGGCGTATTTGTGGACGTCTTCTAGTGGATTCTGAAAAGACATTTCTTTTCATTTCTGATAAGAAGGCGGCACTCAGGAGAAACGTGACATTTGCCTTTCTATGTGGTGTGAGAGAATGAATCCTTAGAGATGCTGTAACTGTCTTGTGCCCATGACAAAAAGGCCAATGAACTTCTCCAATCACCAGCACAAAGCCCCTGATACAATGAACTTCCTGACCCGAACTAGCAAATACTACCTTGACACTTTCTGTAGTGTAAGAAACACAAACTTGCATTTGTCTAAGCCACTTGTATTTGGGTTTTCCCAACATTTGTAGCCAAAAGCAGTTCTAATTAATAGAGGCATTTAACCCAGACACAGGAATCCAAGAAAGACTGCTTGGAAAAAAGTGGTATCCATGGTAAGCACAAAAAGATGAGGAGGCAGAGGGCTCCCAGCAAAGGGAACAGTAAATCCATAGATCCCAAGAGAAGAGAGAGCAAACTATTCAATGTCTGGGGAACTGAGTGTGGCTCACAGACTGAGAACAAGGTAGGCAGCAGTAAGAGAGGGCAGTGCAGAAAGAACCAGTAGCCAATCCTAAAGGTATTTGTCTTTGATTTTAAGGCGCAGGAGGGCGCAGCAGAATTATTGCAATGTTCTGAGTCAGAGACTGGCATGATTGGCTGGGCTGGGGGGTGTGGAGATGGGAAATCGGTGTTCTTTGGTGGATAGGAAGTGCCCATCGCGTAGGATGGGAGTTTGGCAATACGTTGCACCACAATGGTACATGCGGCAGACAATATGACACCGTGAATTTAGAAACGGCTCAGAGGGTGAATTTTATCTTGTAGGTTTTCTTTTTGCCCCACAATTAAAAGAGAGTGACATGATCACATTTTTAAATTTAGAACGATCACAGCAGCTAGAGAAAGGAGACAGACCACAAGCAGAGAGACACGCTCAGTCTATTGAAAGCAGCTAGGTGAGAGAGAATGCTACCAGAAATAAGAAAACAGCGGTAGAGGTGGAGGAAGTAGAAGAAAGCTGTGATCTGTCTTGTCAGTAGTTAACAGGGAGTGAGTGGGGCATTTTTACCTGGGATGAGCTGCACCACGTGCTTTATGTGAATGACCTCTGCTCTTCACAAAACTTGGCAAAGTCATTATTTCCCCCCAGATTAAGAACCTTGATCAAGGTTACAGAGTTAGCAGCTTGCAAAGTCAGAACTCAAGGAAAACTCGAGTGGATCATCTCACTAAACCACAGCTTCGGATAAACATATTTAATGATTCCAGTAAGGACCTCAGGACTAAACCAATCACTTCCAATCATTTTTTTCACTGCCATCTGTATTAATAAATCTATTCTAAATTGTGCCCAGTACATATTGTGTGTGTGTGAGAGAGAGAGAGAGAGAGAGAGAGCGAGAAACACTAATAGGATGAAAATATTTTTTAAAAAATAAAATGTTTTGTGGTATTAGAAATAGCAATTGGGTAGATTTTTAAAAATAGAATAGAGAAAAATGATGTGCTTTTTCCCACGGAACTTAATCATTTTGCCCCAAGAACCCCTGTGTGTCAAATTCAAAAGCCATTAGCTTACACCATGGCCCAAAGGAGATTCGGTGCGATGGTAAGCTAGCTGGAGAACGCTTTTATTGTTTCTTTCATTACTACTTCCTTTTGCTAGTTTCTTAATGGTTTTTTCTAATCGTGTGTGTGTTCCTATTATCTTATGATTTCAGTAAGTGAAGACTTAAAAAGTGATGTCACAGTAAGCTCCTACTCTAGTTCAACCAGACACTAGAGAATCATCTTTTCAGAAGAAGGAAAAACATGTTTAAGTCTATCTCCCTTCAGGAGTGCTCCCTCCGACTTGCCTGACTGATGAACTCTGCATATAAAGGCACTGTCTCGGTACTGTTTTCTCACTGATGAGACTTTCTTCTCCTTCCAGGCACCGGAATCTAATTTGAACCAGTTCCTGTGAAGATCCGAAATGTATCCAGTTTGTTTTTTTTCCTCTTGCATTTCACAAGGCAAAGAAAATACAAGGTAGGAGTCAGATGGACATTTTGGTTTTCCTATTGTACATCCCAGATGACATGTGAGGCCAAAGTTTTTAATTCACAGACTGTTTTCATGGATGAGCCCCCCTCACTTCACACACTGACTTTCCCTGGAGTTCTGTCAGAGCAGGTAATGCCTTTGCTATTCCTAGGAGCAGGGCTTCCAGACAGGCCGCACGTCCGCCCCGCCCCACCCCCGTGAGCTTCGCGGAGGTAGACTTGAAATTAAAACTGTGTGTGTTTAAAGTGCATGGGTTAAGTGCAACTTGATGTTTTGGATATATTTATGCAAGGTGAGTTAATCACCCCAATCAGGCTAATTAACATATCCATCACCTCGTAGTTAACCACGCGCTTTGTTTTTCCTTTGTGCACCCATGTGGTGAGAACATTTCATATCCACGTTATCAGCAAATTGCATCATGTTTTCCTTTAAGGATTTCCACCTTTGGAAGCTGCCTTGTCACAAACACCCGCCTTCCCTTTGGAAACAGGATCTCGCTGGTTTCAGGTCCCCTTCCTGAACCGAGTCCGTCTCTTCTTTTACCTGTGAATATTTTATATGTCTTCAGTGAGTGTCAGGGTTTCTATGGGCATTTTGCAAAGAATAAGCTCTCAGAACATTTGAATTCACATTGTTGATCCAGCAAGTCAAAGGTGCACTAAAGGGAAACCAATTTTTTCTTCTTTAAAACCTATCTACCGTAACTGTGGTCAGTGGTATCAGTAGCATCACAAAACAAATCTGTTATTTTTCTAATGGGGCAAAACCACCACTTAAATGAAGCAAAGTTGACAGAATCAATTATTTTGGTTAAATCCAATATGTGAAAATCTGCTTTTCCACCAACTGCAGAAATAGAGTCTATGGCTTAAACTGAGCGGAAATAGACCCTCTATTCAAATAAGAATTAGCTCTGCTATCTTCATCTGCACTTCAGAGTCATCCTGCCAGACTTCTCAAAGCCTAACAACCTCAGAAATCTCTTACTTAATTTGCATTTGGAAACTCAAAATATATTTGACATTTTCATTTCTATCTGTACTGTGTAAATTGGGTCAACATTTGTTGACTGCTTGTGACAGCATTCTTATTAAGCTCGAGGATGCTAAATTTATACAATCCAAATTTAATTGCTGGGTTTTTGCTGTTAACCAGGACGTCCTGGGCAAGTTCCTTAGCCACCTGAGCCTCAGTCTCCTAGTCAGTAAAAACAGGAATAGTAAAAAGGGGAGAAGGATCCTACTCAGAGAATTGCTGACATGATTATGAGAGGTCATTGTAAAGATCTGAAGGGAGAGGTGCTCGATAAAGTGTTGCTGATTTTATTATCTCTATGTACATTATAGTTGCTGAAACTTGGGTGATATGGGACCAAGATAGGCCGACCAGACGTCCCATTTTAAATGGGACAGGAAATGATGGTACTGACCCGTTTCAAACAGTATGTATGGTCAGCCTGGTCTCACTGGGCTAAATTCAAGGTGTCAGTAGGCTGACCCTACGTACCGTTTGAAACGGGACAGTACCGTTGTTTTCTGTCCCGATGAAAATGGGGCATCTGGTCAGCCTAGCCCAAGGAAAGCCGGTTTTCCCCTCAAGGACCTCACTGGTTCATGGGGAGTGGTGAGGCACAAGTGGGTAAGTGAATGGGGTGTAGCCAGTCCCCGTACTAAGGGACGTACAGGAAGTGCCCAGAACAGACTAGTGTCAACAGAGAAGGAAGTCCATTCTCCCTGGGGACATTAGGATGGGCTTCCACAGAGAGCATTTTTGAAAGATGGGATGGGTGGTGTTTTGAGGGAGAGTAATGGAGAAGCAGGGCATGAAGGGAAATGGCTGCGTACAAAAAGACAGAGTTGTTAGAACACTGTCCCTGGAACGTGGTAGAGTCACAGCCATAATAAATATGCAGGAATAAACAAAAGCTTCATAGGTCCTTTGAAGTGTCAGTGCAACGTGTTGTCATCTCTTGTTTTACGTGATCATCACTCATTGGTTTGCATATTCCAAGAAGCCTCTCAATGTTTGTGCTGAGCCAACGTTGTCATTCAAACGCAGAATGCTTTGGGGGGCTGAATGGCACTGTGTCTTCCCAATAAGAATCACATTTGATTCTAATCGTGTCATCCACGCTCTTATTGTAAGACAACCTGTTCTAACACCCCTACAGCAAAGGGAAGTTCAGAGGCGTCGGCTGACGAGATGCAATGTTTTCTCCTGTTGACGCATTAGCTCCAGCTCCGGAGTTCACGAAATTCTTTGAGTTTCTCTCGGTAGCAGGCATGCTATGCTCATTCATCAGCCTGAGTCATTTTATCTGATTGGGTCCAACGCCCCCTGCCTGGCACGCCTCCTTTTGCTGCTGAATAAATCATCCTGGGTTATGTCCAGACGGAAGATTTTCATAGGAAAGTTCCATCTGCATTCAACCCCTCATTTATTCAGGTTGAGTTCTCAGGCTCCCAAGGAGAAAGAATTGGGAAAATAAAGAGGTGTCTTCGGCTGCCAAGTTTACTAATATGGTCATTAGCACAGATGACTTGGGGCTCTGTGGGCAGAGAGAGGACACAGGTCCACACACATCCTGCCTTGGGGTCTGCAGAAACCCACCCAGGGATGTATCATTCCTGGGAATATTTCACTACGATCTAGGTAACCAACACTGAGGGTTTTGTTTTTTTTTTGGGGGGGGGAGGGGGTTGCTTTGCCCTTAACCTCCAGCCTCATGGGATGGACCAGCCTCGTGAGATAGCCGCTGGCACATCCTTACAGTTAAATGAAGTCATCTACAAACTGGGTTAAAAATAGAAGCGACCTTCATTCTATTTCAAGTTGAGCCTTTAATTTTGTTCTCTTTATTGAGGGATGGTAGAATACAACGCAAAGGAGGTGGGTTTAAAGGAGTCATTGCCAGGATGTGTATCATCACCTCATAGAAATCGACTGTTCAGGGATCTGGGAAAAATGCTCGAGGCTTTGCCCCTCTGCTCCTGGGATCTCTGGGTAAGGCCAGTCCTGGCCTTGTGTGTGGCAACCCCTGTGGGTGGAAACGAAAGAATTAAAAGCAAAGAATTAAATCCTATCTTCCTGGGACACGGGGGACACAAATAACCCTGGAGGTGGCGTGTGTGGTCGGGGAGGGGGACATCGAGAGTCCTCTTGCCCAGTGCGGGCAGGGAGAGGGGAGTTTCTCTTCGCGGGGCCAGAGGCGGACGGTCGCTCCGGAGGGACAGAGAGGACGGAAAAGCGGTCATTTGGGCTTTCTTGGGACGCCACGGGGAGCCGCGAAAGCGCCCAGGGCCTGACGTCATTGGCCATCAGCTGACTGTGCTCAGGGCCCGGGCTCCACCGGCTGCAGCCGCTGTCGCGGTGGCGGAGGTGGCGGCCCCCGCAGCTCCGCCACCTGCAGCCGGGCTCGGGCTGGCGGCGGGCGCTCTCGCCCTGCGGGCCCCGCCCCTGGAGCCCCTGCGCAGCCCGGCGTGGGCGCGGACACCACGCGCCCGCCTCGCTGCGCCCGGGTCTGCCCCGAGCGTCCCGGAGGCTTTGTCCGCATCCGCGCGCCGGAGCGCGGCGGGCGGGAAACCCGGGCTCCCGCGGGCGGCTGGGGGCGCCCGCCCCGCTTTCTCCTCCTCGACCTCTCCTACGAGCAGGGGGGGTGCTTGAGGTGCGACGCAGCCGGGGGCGCGCCCTCCACCCCTCCAGACTGGTGTAGTAAAGAGACCCCGCAGGGAGCTGCCTGCATCTACAACTGCTGCTGCTGCTGGAGGTATTTTGCTTTTTAGCCCGAAAGTTGGCTTTGCCAAAAGATGCCCCGGTGAGGAGGACGGAGCGGAGGTCCTCAGTCCCGCGCCCTGGGCTCTCGGAGTCCGAGCGCCCGGCGGCCTGCGAGTCCTGGCTGTGCACCTGCGGAGGACCGGGCCGGTGCCTAAGGAGCAACCGCGGAGGCACCGGCCTGCGCGGCCAGCTGGAGCGCGGGATCTGCGCGCCCGGGCCAGGCCGGCTCGCTGCCGCCCTCTCCCCCGCCGCTCCGCGCGTGCTGTCGCTTTCAAGAGCTGGGGCGTCCGGACCAGATCTGGGTGCCAGGTCCCCGCCGCCGCCACCCCGCCCCCTGTTCCGGGGGCGTGACTTGGCGCGAGGGCGGGTTTAAGTCGCCGAGGGTGCCTGACCGATCGGACAGGTCTCCGAATTCCTCCCGGTGCCCGCGGCGCGCGTCAGAGCGCCGGGGGGGGGGGGGGGGCACGGGGCGCTCTCCCGGACCCTGAGGCCTCGCAGCCGACGTCCCGGCGGCCTGTGGCCTCGTTTCTGGCCCAAACCTTACACACGCCGCCCCGCCGAGCCTCGGGTCCACGCCGGTGGCTTCTCTTCGCCCTCCGAGCTGTCGGCATTGGAGCCCACCCCACTTTTCCCTAAGCCCGTCTCCCGCGTCCGCCAGCCCCGGGCCGAATGGACTCCAAAGAGCGAAGTGAAGGGGATGGGAACCGCGTGTGACGAGCCCCGGGAAGCACCGCTGGGAGGGCTGAGCTCGCCTCCTAGCCGAGCCTGGGACCCCGAGGCCCTCCTCCCGCCGCGAGGCAGGCGTCGGGCCAGAGACGGCGCTGCGCGGTTCGCCCTCGCCCGGGAAGAAGAGGCCGACAGGAACGAGCCCAGCAGGGTGCCTCGGCACACCCTCCCCTTCCAGTTAGTACCTTGGTGACTTGCTGGTTCCGAGGCTACCACCTCCCCAACCCGCCCGCGGGGCGCCCCGCCGCCGCATGGTGCCCCACTCCGCCCCCTTCGTTGCCCCCGCCCCCAGCTCCGCCCCGGCTCCCCATCCCGGCGCAATGGAGTTCTCCCAAGGGCTCTGTTGCAGCCACAGCTGCTAACTTCGCACCCATCGCTGCCGCCGGTCACCCTAGGCCAGCCCCCCTGCAGCCGCCAAGTCGTGGGCGTCCCGAGCCCAGTGCCGCAGCCAGGACCCGCCCGGCGCGCAGCAGAAGCACGGCGCCCAGGAGCCTCTCGGAGAGCCAAGGCTGCGCCAAGACGCTGAGACGAGAACCAGCCCAGAAGCCCGAGCCCGGGAAGGGGGCTCCCCGGCTCCGAGCGCCGCCGCCGCCGCCGCCGCTCACCCAAGCGGCGCGGGCTGGCGGGAGGGCGGCGCGCAAGGACGCAGGGGTCTGCGGCGGTCCTCCAGGCGCCCTCTGCCCCGGAGCGCACTATGACCTGACGAGCGGGGGGCCTCCTGCCCAGGGCGCCTGCAGCGGGCCGGCGGGGCAGCGAAAGGCTCGCCGCCGAGCCCCTCCCAGGCCGCCTTCGGGCGTTTAGGCACCCCCTCCCCCAGCCGCCTCGCTCCCTGCGGCCTGGCGCCATGGAGCTCTCCGATGTGCGCTGCCTAAGCGGCAGCGAGGAACTCTACACCATCCACCCGACGCCCCCGGCCGGCGACGGCGGGAGCGGCTCCCGGCCGCAGCGGCTGCTGTGGCAGACAGCGGTGCGGCACATCACCGAGCAGCGCTTCATCCACGGGCACCGGGGCGGCGGCGGCGGCGGGAGCGGAGGCTCCGGCAAAGGCTCCGACCCTGCAGGCGGCGGCTCCAACCACCACGCGTCGCAGCTGGCCGGCGACTCGGCGCTGCCGCTCTACTCGCTGGGCTCCGGGGAGAGAGCGCACAGCACCGGCGGCACCAAAGTCTTCCCGGAACGCAGCGGGAGCGGCAGCGCCAGCGGCAGCGGGGGCGGGGGCGACCTGGGCTTCCTGCACCTGGACTGCGCCCCGAGCAACTCGGATTTCTTCCTCAGTGGGGGCTACAGCTACCGAGGGGTCATCTTCCCCACCCTGCGCAACTCCTTCAAGTCCCGGGATCTGGAGCGCCTCTACCAGCGCTATTTCCTGGGCCAGAGGCGCAAATCCGAAGTGGTGATGAATGTGCTGGACGTGCTGACCAAACTCACCCTCCTGGTTCTCCACTTGAGCCTGGCCTCCGCCCCCATGGACCCGCTCAAGGGCATCCTGCTGGGCTTCTTCACTGGCATCGAGGTGGTGATCTGCGCCCTGGTGGTGGTCAGGAAGGACACCACCTCACACACATACCTGCAGTACAGCGGCGTGGTCACCTGGGTGGCCATGACCACCCAGATCTTGGCAGCAGGCCTTGGCTACGGGCTCCTGGGCGACGGGATTGGCTACGTGCTGTTCACACTCTTCGCCACCTACAGCATGCTGCCGCTGCCCCTCACCTGGGCCATCCTGGCCGGCCTAGGCACCTCGCTGCTGCAGGTGGTCCTCCAAGTGGTCATCCCCCGCCTGGCGGTCATTTCCATCAACCAGGTAACTGCCAGCCTGCCTTGCTCCTTCCCCGGACTCCCCTGGGTGACTAAGAAATAGCTTTCTGAGAGGCAGGGCGACCTGCTCACTTTAAGGCCCCTCCCCCAGCCTGGCACAGTACCTTGCACCTAAGAGGTCCTGGATAATAGTGGGTGTATTTCTCTCTTCTTAGAGAAGTTGCAACAGAACGACCTATAAAGTTTCTACCAACTCCACCCCTCTACTCCGATTCTGTGTTCTTTTCTGACATGGGCTAAAAAGCAATCTTCATTCTGATCCGCACACAACCCTCCACCCCCCCCCCCCCACCCAGGGTCTACAGGCTCTGGAGCAGGAGACAGAGGTGGGGGAGAAACGCCTGACTTAGAAGGTGACCTATTCCTTAACAGCTTTACTCACCAGAGTCACAGCAGGGTGCTATGAGGGACTGAGGGACTCAGAACTGGGTTTCTGTGTATCTCCGTGCCACAAGCCCTCAATTCCTGGAGGAATCAGCATTTGCTGAGCACATACTAATTGCCAGTGTTGGGAGCCCTGCTTATAATATCTCTCCCAGTCCTTCAGACAAGTCCTATGACACATGTTTTATCTGGGGACTCTTTATTGCTGTGGGGAACTAAGATAATGTAATTTTTTTGGAATCCAACCCCAGTGCTTTGAATAAATCAACCTCAGGCATTGCAGCTGGTGTAGGGGGGAGGGGGAATCATGGGCAGAGAATGCAAGTTTTGCTTAAATGAAAGGGGGCATTTTGATGCGGATGGTCTGAAATATTTAGGTGGAACCTGACTCTTTAGGTCTCTGTCTCCTTTCTCCCCCTTTCTTCCTATCTCTCCCCATTAAATATGGATGTGTTTATGTGAACAAAGTTCCCATTGTCTGGGAACGAGAAGGTAGACAGTGCCTCTATTGTTCAAGTTCATTAAAGTCAACAGATAATGAATGGTTTGGCACTTCCTTTGCCAAATGTCTGGTAGGTAACAGGAGACGAAATTTGGGGGCTTCTCTATAAAAATGAGGGAAGCGCGGCAGCCGAAGGGTTTTTACATTAGGAGGCGGGTGAGAGGTGCTGGGACAGGAGGCTGCTTGGCGTGTCCCTGCTGTGGCCTCAACCTCTGTGCCACCTTTGCTGTATTGGAAGCGTGAAAGCACCTCTTGCTGGTGGTTAGCTTGGACTAGATGGTTCTCAGAACAAACTGGTACCGTTCCTCCACAAATTGCTGATGATTTTGAGAGCGCTGGCATCGTGAGAGTGCTTTTCCCATCACTGACCTTCTGGGCTTCTAGTCTGAGATGCTCTTCCTTCTCGGATGGCTCTCCGTCCTCTCGCTTGGGTCAGTTATCTGGCTGGCGTTTACAGTGTGTTTCGAAGCCTCTCTGGGCAGAGCAAAGAGTGTGTAAAGTGCGTGGCATGAGATGGGGCGTAAAGGCTGACCCGTCGAACTTTTTCTTATAAAATAACCAGGAATCTTTACTACTCGCGTATGATTAAGTTTGGGATTGTGTAGAGTTACATTTTAACTGTGTTTCTCAATCCTGTTTGCACATGGATGTGAGTCCCCGTGTCCTCTATGTCTCCCACTTTCTTCCAAGCTCTCTCTTTCTTTCTTTCGTTTTCTTTACTATGTCCCTAGACCTCAGCAGATCTCTCTCCTGCCTCTACACCTCTTCTCTTTTCACCTTCTCACCCTCTTCTTTTTCCCTCTCTTCTTGCTTTTCCCATCTCCTTTCCCCCCTATGAATGGTTTTCACAGCGTATCATAGCTGTCTGATCAGTCTCAGAAGGCTCCATCTATTGTAGCTTGCTGCGTATGCACGAGCCTTCCTTCATACACGCTACCAAGAGAGTCCATCAAGTCGGTTGGGAATAGTATTTGGAATCACACCTCCTAAGTGGCAAATGATGAATACTTTCTAAGTTCTAAGTATAGAGACACTTTTCTTGCCAAATGAGTCCAGAAAGTCAATTTTGGCTCCATATTTGTTTTATACTCTTAGTCAAATAGTGCCAGATGGCAGAAGATTAAAAATAACCCCCAAATGTCTTCCCACTCCCACCTCATCATAAACAATCCTGTGCTGTGAAAACCAAGGTCCTGGTCCATGCAAACCGAGCTCCTTCACCTTTCTGTTTGGGTAGGACTTGCGGATGAACTAGCGTTTCGCAAGTGACACGCCGGTTCCCCGCCTGGGGACAACCAGAGCGCTCTCCTTTCCCTGAGGTGCTGAAAGAGCCTTGAGGCTTCGGCCACAAAAACGCTTTCCTTGGGTGCCCCCTAGAGGTGCAAGCTTCACTCTTAGATCCTGCAGATACACGAACTGGAGAATTGAATTGGTCGTTTAAATATATATATACATATACATATTTGTGATTTTTGTTTAGTGTTCCCTGCTTGGCAATAGACTAGGTATGCTTAAAACCTGCTAACGAGCACGCATAGCAACTCGACTAAAATCGTAACTCCTGGAGCCTCTATGAGCTGGTGGCTGCTTCTCTCTCTGATTATATTTCCTCCTCTTCTCCTCCTCAGGCTCCAGATACATGGTCCACTTTCTGTCTTTCCAATATCCCAAGGGCCTTCCCACTTCTTACCTTTGTACCTGCTGCCTGGAACAATTTTTCCCAGGTTTCCACAGGCCTGACACATTCTCATTCTTTCAGACTTGGTTCTAATGCCACTGCTTGGTGCATGACGTGTCTTATTTTTCTCCAGAGCACATGCGCTATCAGAAATGACCTGATTTGTTTATATTTATTGCGTTCCTTCCCCTGTCCCCACACCATCAGAATGTAAACACCACATTAGGGCAAAGACGTCTATCGTGTTTACCACTCTACCCTCAGCACCTAGAAGAGCACCGGGTACATGGTAGGTACTCAGCAGTCCCTGAATGAACAAGACTACTTATCGCATAGGTGGTACTATACAATACCCACGTCCCCAGACATCCTGTTAGCAAACACTTCTACGCACCCACAAGTAAGTGATATGTACGTAAGGCAGTCTTTTACACATAAACACCTTCGGAGAAATCAGAGTACATCAATAATCCTTTATATTTGTGCAGTATTTTACATGTAACTAAGTGCCTTTCAATACGTTATCACATCTCATGATGATAAATAGATGGTAGCATCCTTTATTTTCATTTCAGGGGAGAATGCCTGATTCTTAGCATCTTTAAAGATGATGCGTCTGCAGATGGTGAGAGCAGGATTTGATTCCTAGCTCCAAGGCCAGTCTTCCTTTGGGGACCCTTTAGGGCTTGTCCTTCTAAACACATCAGTGTTTAAAATGGCTCAAGAGCGAGGGGTACCTGTTTCACTACTCAAGAGAGTCATACCCCATATAGCACATGAATTGACATTTAACGAGAAAGCCAGAGGGAAATCATGAGAGGAAAAAGGACTGCCTCTCTGGGAACAGGCTCTTTGTGGTAGCTCATCATCCTTCTCAGCTGGAGGCA
This sequence comes from Lyroderma lyra, assembly GCA_004026885.1. NCBI lineage: Eukaryota > Metazoa > Chordata > Mammalia > Chiroptera > Megadermatidae > Lyroderma > Lyroderma lyra. Next base: position 252,956 of record PVJL010001455.1, read on the forward strand.
AATTTGTCAACTGAAAGCCATAAACACTAGACTATCATCTTTCTCTGCATTAATCTTGATTCCCATTAAGAGGACGGTTCACGTTTAATGTAGCATTTTCGAGAAGTAGGAAGCTAGAATGAGTGTGCAGTCAACACACGTGAGCGACTATTTCCCTTCACTGAAAATGCCATTTTCCAAAGTAACAAATGAGCCAATGATTGCCTTCCCTTAATTCCTGCCACAAGAATCCGCTTCTCCTCTCTCCCTCCTGAAGGGAGTTATATCTGTGGCTCAACAGGCTATGTGCTAAGCTGCAAATTTCTGCAGATACCCCGTATGAAGAGACAGGATCCGGTGTTCATCTAGGTCGTCGTGTGCTGTCCATTGTGGAGATACCATACTTTGCCGTGTGTAACGTGCTCCTGTGTACAATGTGCACCCACTTTGGGGGCCCAGACTTTCAGGGCAAAAAATAAATCTTCATTTTTAATTTTCTAATTCAAATTTTTATTTGGTTATATTTAGGTACTTGTTTTTTGTATGATAAAGGAATTTTGGCATTTATTTTTTAACATATTATGGTACAAGAAATTTTATGTAACAAGTAATTACAAAACATAAGAACAGATACAAGGAACAGGGAATTTTAGGTATATAATTTTTTATATAAAAAAACCTGACTATCATATTCCAGGGTATTATTTTTCATACAGATATCATTATTAATTTTTAACTCAGAAGCATAAGTAAAAGAATTAAAAACATTTATATAGATATGGAATTAGTACTACCCATGTATAATGCTCACCCTTATTTTTCGCTCACAATTTTGGACAAAAATGTACGCATTATTCACGGCAAAATACGGTAACATGGAACTAAAAGGAACCACCCAAGAGGTTTCTTGCCATCAGCAAGGAGATGGTCTATGCTTTCTCCACTTAGTGAACATAGAAGTTCGCTAAAGTCATGGGCTCCCCCTCGAGCAAAAAGATTACTGTCCAGGTCGGATGTGATCACCCCCATATTTTCCAGGTCCAAAGTGGCCTTCGAAATACCAAGGGCACTCCAGAAGGTTCAAAGCCCAGGTCAAAGCACACCTGTTCAGTTTACCCTGACAAAGCTCAGCCATGATAACGCCAGGGCTATGATTACGCCTCAGCCATTTCAAGGTACAGCGACTCTGTGTGACCCAGCGTTGCTCCGAGATGCGGATTGTTTCCCACATCTGAAATGAATTGTTTATCCTGCAAGATCAGTGTACTCCGTCTGAAACTCATTACAAAATGACATTCTGTATAAAAATAAAATACTAATGATATGGTTTGATATTTGCCAGGTTCTTTCACAGAGCAGATCATTCCAAACCTTGTTGCCATAATTAGCATTTTCCTCTATTTTAATTGCTGGTGACAATAACATGAGCTACCTAACATTTGAAACTCACTTCATTCTCAGTCTTCAGCTCATTAGTGACAAGACAGTGAAAACCATTTAGTTACTGGAAAACTGAGAGGCAGCAAAAGGTAACCAGAAAGGTTGCCACGTGATGCTTTCCTCTGTGGGGACTCTCAGATGTTAAGGCTTGTGACTAATGAGCCTTTCCTAACCTCTTGGTGAGTGAGATGAGCAGAAGTGTCAGAGTGGAGGTGATTTCCCCAAGATAACTCTAGGAGCAAATGCAGCCAGGTATGCAAGTAGTCAGTGCCCAAGGTCAGGCTGTCAGACGTGAATTTCCCATGCAGCATTTTCCTGGAGTTTTCTATCCCTTCCGTCTCACTTCCTGACTTTTTTTACTCAACTCGCATCCCACCAAACGGTAGAGGCTAGAGCCAAAAAGTTCTAATTACATCATGGTCATTAAACTTGGCTAAAAGCAAAGGACTTTTAGCTTAACATTTGGCCTTGAGAAATTCCTTGGAGGGGAAAATGCCTTGTTTGTGCTGGGTAAGAGAGTGGTTTGTGGTCTGAGTAGGTGGGGGTCAGGAGGGAGGCAGGTTTTGCAGGTGCTTTCAAATGCGTTTCTGATCATTTAAATGAAGGGTTGACTTCACAGTAAAGATCAAATGAATATAATGGAATTAGCAACATCCCTACTCCATTTGCAAAATTTAAACATAAGCTTATAGGGTATGTTCTTTATCTAAGCCTGCTAACTCAAATCAAATAAAGGGAATAGTATGACTACTTAATGTACAGCAAATGGAATGTAATTTAAACCATCCCAATTCAGTAGCTGATGTCAAGGTAGCAACTGACTTCAAAGCACACAAATATCTGTTAAAAGAGTGCACCTCTCTAGTTATGGTATGCATTTCTTTAAATTAAAAAAAAAAAGCCAGTATCTCCATTTCTGTACATTTTCATTTAGTAAATTTATATAGACTTTAAAAAATAATAACTGCCTCATCCCAGCATGTCTGAGAAAATGACTTCCAGAAACAGGTTTGAGCGTCAGCATCCCCAAGAGCTCCCTCAGAATCCCAGGGAATAGAACTCTTCTCTCTCACTTTACAAAAGACCCAGAGGTTGTCCTTCTGGATTCTATCTCTCGTTTGCTTCCTGTTCTGCTTTTTTTTCCTTTGGGGTGAGGATGGGTAGAGAACAGGCTTTGCAAAGGATCATTTTAATGACTTCTAAAGTGAGCAATTAAATCCAGTCCGTCCGGTCCGTGGACACCTTTGCCCTGAGGTGCACACAGACACAGCGTCTGAATTAGAGAGAAGTGTAAAATGATCCCAGGGGCGCGCTCTGCGAGATGGAATTATGAATGCGTTTTCCTTCCTACCCGGTAATGTCACCTGACGGCTCTCCGTGGGTCAGAGCGTACTCCGGGAGGCCGGGGCAGCGCTGCAGGGGCGTGCTAAGTGGGACAAATGCGTTATTCACATTTACACCTTGATGACTGATGGCATTTTAAGAGCTCCTCAGGAATAAGTGAGACCGAGCATAACAGGAGAGGGTTTTGGAAAAACTGTATCCCAAATTCAGCGCTGCCGGCGGTGCAATCAAAGAACACGACTGCAGTCATGCTGATGTGACATTTCACTGTTGTCTAAATATTTCTTGGGATGCTAATTTATTCATTTCACAAGTGTGTCTATTTCAGTGGGCTCTACGCGTGTTCATTTTCAGAACACAGGAGACACTCACACCCTTCTCAAACCTTTCCTCTCACCGGCCAGTGGGCACCACGTTGATTCCCCGAGAGACCGGCAGGTCCAGGACACGCAGCTGGACAGCCTGTTGGGTCACCCGGCACACCGCGACTGAAGTGCGTTCTTCGCTGTCTCTGGGCGAGGCACGGACACCGCAGGTTGGCCGGTTTTCTGTGATCTAGTGAATGTCTGGTCCTCAGTTAGCGAGGGAGTGGGTTCTGGAAGTAGGTTCTTCCCTGGCCTTCTCTTGGGGCTCCAGGAGAGGGACGCTCCTGTAGCCCACCCGGCTGGCCACAGCAGAGCAGCCAAAGGCCCGGGAACCGGCCCTGTGCTTCCCCCAGGAAGTGCCTTCGGACTCACACGCTCAGACTGCGTCGTGGGAGTTTGGTTCAGGAAGGACTGTTTTAGGAAGCCGGGTCACTTCAGCAGCACTTGGGAAAGGCGGCTTTTCTCACAGTGCACCCCACCGGCTGGACGAAGGGCACAGGGCCGATTGATTAACTGCTGAGGAGCTGGCCACTCCAAGGGACGCCTGGCCACCTCCTGGTGGGAGCACAGCTATGCACCCACCGAGTGCAGCTACGTGTCCCCCTTCGCCATGAACACGCTGGGATGACAGCTCCGCGCGTGGCCAGGTAAACCCACAATTCAGTGTTTCTTTGACACCTCTGCACTAGACTCGGATTGGGCACGTCTGTGATTTGATGACTGAATTTCATGTACCCAGACTGTGTATTGGATACATACAGTACCTTGCACATTTATTAGTTATGTGAGTTTTCTATCCCTTCCGTCTCACTTCCTGACTTTTTTGACTCAACCCTCTGTTCGAAGCCCAAAAGTCTCCTAAATCAGGACATGAGCTCCATGTGAAATTAAATCATATTAATGTTTTGGGGTCTTTTTTAAATAACTAAATTTTTGAAACTGCCATCTCTATGTAGCATGCATAAATTCATGTATAAATTTTCACATGAATCAAGAACTATTTTTGAACCATTTTGTAAACAACACGGTGTCCTGTGTCAGCTGGTTCTCCAGTTGACTGGAGGAAACCATTTCCGAATCTTTTCTTCTTTTTCCGTGTGATTACATGCTGAATACACATGATTGCTTATAAAACAGACAACTAAGGATTAGGGAATGCGTAATCAAAATACACACATTTCTTTAATTTAGAATATGGGAAGAAGAAATGCAGCATAAACATTTTTAACAGAACTGGACCAAAAAGAAGGAAGAATACTGAGAGACCCGAGGATAGAAGGGATATAGAAGAGACATGGTGGGTGTCCTCAAATATGTGGGGGTGCTTCCATGGTGAAGACAGTCCAGCTATTTTGGGTGTGTCCTCTAGAACAGACTAAAGACCCATGGGTGGTTGCTATCGCACCACATTTTGGTTTGCCTAAACCTGAGACCTTGTAATAAACACACCTGCCCAGGGGGCTGCGTTGAAGTAATGAGCTCCCTATCAAGGGATTCTTCAAGAGAAAGCTGAACCGCACCCTCCGAGCTGTTCGTGCAGCTGTCAATGTAAGTGCACGATGGCAAGTTCACGAACTTAATTGGGGAACTACCACAGCTCTGATGGCCATTCCAGAAAAAAGAGATCCAAAACTGCTCTGAAGGGTGGACTGGGCACTGGCATCGGTGCACAGTTCCCCAAGGGGAGTCCTTCGAAGGTGAGCATAGTGACACTCAGCAATGAGGTGTGTATCGCTTTTTCTAGGATGAGTTCAGGAAATTCATTGCCCGCCGTCATATAAGGTATGGATAAACCTAAAGCAGATTACCAGAAAGAGAGGGCTTTTTCTCAAGGTCAACTGAAAGCCACTGACTGTGTGTCCAAGCCATCGCAGCTGCTTTGCAGGCAGGGGACAGGAGAGGCCAAAGGGCACGACGCCAAGATGGCCAAAGGGCCTCTGCCACCTGAGTCAGCTGCCTTTTGAGGAGCTCCTCTGGAATCCCAGCCCAGCGACTTGTGCTTACGTTTTGGGAACCAGAATTCTGACACAAGGCCACACCCTCAACCTGAGAGAATGGCAAAAATAGACTAGGTGTCGCTGCCCCTCGAAAGCTTAGGACTGCATCAGGGAGAAGGGGAGGAGACTGAGTAGGCAAGTTGTTCGGCAAATGTTTGTTGACTGCCTGTTGGGTTCTGGTTCTGAGGCGCAGCTATTTACCCAACAGTCAAGGGTGCTGCTGTAACAAGGCCGATATGACAATGGCATTTGGGAGGGAGTGTGTGACTCAGGTGCAGAGCCGGGAGGTTTGTACCTGGCTCTCAGAACACGTCCGGAGCACAGCGTTCCGTAAATACTTTACGGCAAGGCAGGTCTTGAGCTGCTTTTACTACAGGCCTCGACAGCATGAAAAGTCAGAGCTCTGAGGGTTTCTGTCACGAGTTGCACGAAGGGAAAGATCAGACTCTAGAAGGAACTGTACATGGGCGTGGCCCTTCCCCCTAGTGAAGAATGTAGAGGGCGCCAGGGAAGGGTTAAGAGGCCAGTTATGTACCCGCAGACTGAATGCGCCTCACCCCGGAGACCAGAAGACCAGGCAGGAGGGAGCGTCTGACTCAGGGCGGGCTGGTCTGCATCTCCGGGCAGCCCTGGTCACGCTGTGTCCGCAGTGACCCCAGTTAAAAACTGAGCAGCGTGCCCTGGAGCTCTAGGCAGTCAGTCCCCACCCAGGGGTGGGCAGACAGGGTGCTTAGGCTAGGCTTAACTCCTTCTCCTTGACACCCTGCTGTCCCCTGTATTTTCCCCTGTCAGAGCAAAGTCTTAGCATTCCCATGTGCCCACCAGGCCGTGAGCCCCATGGAGGTCAATGGTTATAGACCTGACTCATCTTTGTGTCCCTTGCACCTAGCATAGCACCTGCCACACGGGCAGCTCTGAATACCGAACTTTTAAATGAATGGAATGAATGAATCTCCTTCCCCTGGACCCCACCCACAACAGACACAGTCACAGTCATCAACAGGGCACGAGAAACCAGTGAGAGAACAGAAACCCGTCTGTCTGGTCTGTGCGGGAAAGAGTGCCTTGGCCGCCCAAAGCTGAGTTCAGATAACATGAAGAAATATTCAGGTAATTATCCAGAATATTTAAGTTAAAAAAAAAAAAAGTAGAAGAGGAAGAAAAGAAAAAATTAAAGGAAAAAATAATATGGACCTAAATTACCCATAGGAGTTTATCCCTTCCTGAGAATTTTAAGTAGAACCAACCCGTCCACACAGAGCAGAATCCAAGTGCTAAGGGGGGCTCACCCTCCCGTTGGCTTCCTTCTTCGTTCTTCAGGCTCTGGCTCTGAACCCTAGCACCAGCACCCCACTCGGGCCCTACTTGCTTTGGGGCATACCCAGAATTGCTCTTGGACCTGACCTTTCTCAGTGGTGCCCCCTTCTGGTCACCAGTGGATGTTCACTCTCTGGCTTTGTTGGCCACAACTGTGGACAAGAGGTGGCCCCCAGCTTCCCACGGGACTCCTGCTGGTCTGCCTTGCGCCTGAGAGAAGGACATTGCACAGGCCTGGTTGACTTTGCTGAGCGTATTAACTGGATACTAATGGCTTAGTCCGCCACTTCCCACCGCTTAAAACCTATCGCAGGAAGACCTGTTTGCACCCTAGCAGGACCTGTTTGTCCGTAGACTGCCTAGAAGCAAAACAAAGCCTGATTTTGGATATTGAAACCCAAGTGCAGTTGACTGAAGCAGTCTTCACGAAGTCCAAGTGTTCTGTTTTCGGTGCTGTGATTCGTTACCCACTTAGCCCATTTCTCTATTCTCGGTTCAAGAAACAGACTCAAAACCCGTAAGAGCAAACTTGCTGTCTCCTAAATTCAAAGTCAGACTCGCCTTGTTACTCGCCCTGGGTGAGCCTTCCCAGCCTACTGGCGGGGGGGGGGGGGGGGGGGCAGCTCATCAGAGAGTGGGTCCATGGCCCCAGACGGTCAGCATCAAGTGAATAATCAAGTGAATAGTCTCCCCTCCTCCATTTATGAGAAAGACACAAACTGAGTCAAGTGCTTTTAACCAGGTGACATGATTTGGTCCCAGGCTGTGACTAGATTGAGACTAGTGAGGCATCCAGGGCACAAAGTTTAGGGGCACTCACCCTCAGGCGCTGACCTTGCAGGTGTGCGACCCTGATTGGAAGTGCTTCCTGACCCTCTGTGTCCCGGGCACCTGACTTGTGTCACCCCAGGCCTGGCCCTGGTTCCTATTTAAAAGGAAGAACCTGACCTGACCTGAGATGAAAAGATATTTCTCAATATCCTGAGGGAGGAGCAGGAGTTGCCAGATGAGATTAGAACTGTGGCTTCCTTATTTGTTCCTACTGCTAAGCCACGTGGTCTTTGAGGCCTGGCTGTGTCCTTTAGTACAGCCCTAGAAGAGACAGGGTCACATCACAAGGGACACTCGTAGAAGAGCAAATGCCTGAATCGTCATCTTAGCATTGAAATTGCTATTTCTCTTTTTAGAGCTGAGGACACTGAGCTCAGAGAGTTACATCATTTCCCCCTGGTCGTCTTGCTAATAAGGGATTCTATACCCCACCTGTCCCATTTCAGAGCTGCCCCTCAATGTAACAGTCTTTTAGGGCCATTTTGTCTCTACTAACTCTGCTCGTTCAGAAGCAATGCCTTAGAAATAATGAGGAAGAACAATGAAATTGGTGTTCCAAATGGTAGCAATGCTTAGAATCTCGTTATTGCTCGGTGGAGCTGGGGGCAGCCCGCTGTAGTGGAAATAACACCTCATAGCCATGGAAAGACTGACCTCGGATTTCACATCCGATCAGGCACAGACCACTCAACCTGTTTCGGCCTCGAAATGAACTCCTCACATCTCGGAAACGCCACCCCCGTGAAATCACAGCTTCAAAGTGTTTGCTCCCATGAGTTACAATGAATATGAACCTGGGTATGTGTGTGCTTTCCGGGCTTGTCTCTGGAGAGCAGATCACGACAATTCTCATAGCAAACATAGCTTGCCAAGGTCTGTGACCTCTGAGAAGGAAGAGAAATATAAATAATGTAGCCAAGGCTGAGAGAGTTACTTATTAGATGGTATTTAATATTTAACGTCTTCCAGTGCTTTAACTACATTGGACATCGCGAGTTGTGCCATTTAGTCAGTTGATTTCTTCTGAAGGGCCTAGTGACTGGGATCTTTCATGGACAGACAATTGTTTCTTTGGAATATTTACTGAGGGACACTGGGGCGCGTGTCAGAACTGCCTACCTGGTTTTTTCCGAATGTGCGTGTCCTCTGTGATCCGCAAGCCGTTTCCCGTCAGCGTCGTTGGACGTGACCGAGCCGGGCCCTCACGCAGCTTGAGTGTCCCCAGCCGGGAGGCCGGCTCGTATGGTCTCCTCTTTGAATGGTGGTGAGATGGGAGGGTCCCGCCGTGCAGGGCGATTATAATGCAGTCCATTGCACCCTGGAAGCAAAAAACGACACCTCGGGAGGGACTCGTGGGGACACCAGAAGTAACCAGGAACAAATCATTGTATCACGTATTAAAATGAGTCCTTATTTTTACGCAAATCCCTACTAGCAAAAATAATTCTCTTTCTTTCCTGCTTATATTCTTGAGGATGATCCATACCTAGTTGCCCACATGATTCCAAATCACCCCAAGTTGTTTCATATGCTGTAAAACATAAGCCATTTGAGGACAAGCCTGCTGACATGGGGCAGGTTCCTTGCACCCAGAACCAAAATTTTACCTTGGAAGGCAGTGTGCCTATATTTCATATACATATATACTACATACGTGTGTGTGTGTGTGTGTGTGTGTGTGTGCACCTGCTTTGTAGCTAGGGTTTGGAGCTAGTGGTAGCCGGTATGATACCCATGTGGTACTTGTCACTGAAGGGTTTGGAAAGCTTTGAAATGATGCCTAACTCACCTGGGAGGTCTGCCTTTTTCTGCCCACCCCACACCCTTCAGCCATCTTTCTGCCTGGTGAGTACACGTTGTGGCATCTCCGCCAGCCATGTTGGACCACGAGCAGACCTTGTGGATAGAAGCCACCTAGTAGGGTGGTGGGCCACAAAGAAACAAGAAGCCAGGACACTGAAAAGAATCTGAGGTCACCATCCCAGCCCGCAACTGCTCATCCCTAGATATTTTTTTTTCTGTGATGACATAAGATAGACTTGAAGTTTATTTAATCCACTGCTATTTTAGTTCTCCATTCCCAACATCCAAATGCAATTTTCTAATCAATACCGGCTGCAAAATACATTCCTGGTGTATCACCCAGTAAATCAACATTGACTATTCCTTGAGATAACATTGCATTCTCATATACTTAATAATCTGATCATCTATGACAAACAGAGCCATTTTCATTTTGTGATTTTTTTTTCCCCTTCCATAACTTGAGATCTGGAGAACAGAAAGACCCAGATCAGATGTTGTGTCATCTGATATATAATTTATGCTACTAGAATAAATGCCAGGCAATAATTATGGCTGGAGCAGATTTGTGAGACTATTTCCCAAAGGAAGTAACTGATCCCTTCCTATTTATAACTCTATGAAATTTCACCAGGCCTGTGAGATTAAAAACTCATCCCTGGAGATGCTAAGCAGAAGCCGATGCCATCGTCGGGGATCTGGGGCAAATCAGAAGAGGTTGGACTAAGTGACATTTAAGATCACTTCTAATTTGAAGCTGGTGACCCTGACTCTTGACATTGTAGATCATTGGTTAGATGTAGAATAATTGGACTCTAATAAGGAGAGAAGTCCAAGGAACCGCCTAAATGTCAGAAAAGAAAGCTGGATGTTGACATCAAACAGGTCGCCTAACCTGTCCTGTGTCTGGGTCTGGATCTCAGTGAACCCAGCCATCTCTCATTTCATCCCTGGAGTTGCCTGAGTCAGAAAGCCCGTGGGCATCCCTGTCACTTCTCCCTCTCTCAGTCCCCATGGCCAATCCATTGCAGTCCCTGACAAGTTTACCTCCTGACTATCACCAAGTCTGTCCACTTTTTTCTCTGCTCCTTCCACTTCAGTGCAGGGGACATGGTTCCTCATCTGGATTACAATAGTGTCCCTGCCTCCAACTTTGACCCTTTCCAATCTACTGTCCACAGTGTCACCACAGCTTAGAGTCCTTCAGGAACTGTCAGTCAAAGATGGAACTCCTGCCTGGGACCCACCTTTTAGATCTGACCTCTGTCTCCCTCCCATGGTGCCATTCTCCTACCCAAAGTCACGTGACCTTCATTCAGACCCTCAAAGACCCACATGTCTGAGTGTTCACTCCTCCTTTGCCTGACGTGGCTTCCCCCCATTCTCAGCCAAGGACCTTTCTTGGGGAGCTTCCTCTGCCCTCTCTTACTTCACAGCTCACTTTGCTAAAGCCCCTCCCCCACTTTTCTTAGAAAACATAAACACCCCGTGTGTGTGTGTGTGTGTGTGTGTGTGTGTGTTGGGTGTGTGTGTGTGTGTGTG